>CM068763.1:10502351-10647404 GCA_035084275.1 Hydrolagus colliei | reverse complement strand
TCCTCAATTACCCCACCTCCAAAATAAAACAAACAGGCAGGTTTGCTGGGGTATGCTGTAACTGTGTCAGCTCAATAAGTCTGAATGAGATTTTTCTCCCTGCAGCGTAAGTAACCGAGAGAGTAGCCATGGAGTGAAAACTAACTTAGCATCTAATGTGCTGCTATATATTACTTGAGATCGGAAACGCTTAACTCCCAGTAACTGGAGTGACGTTGATCCTTGTCTCTGTGCGCGTGGCATGTTTACTGGTTTAGCTATCGTTAAACCCTAAACTATCGGGGTTCGCAGTGGTTCCAACATCAAGTCTTTCCAAGTTTTGGTTTCAAAGAATCGCCCTTTCTTTAGAAACTGAATGGTCTTTGAGTTTCAATACTCCGGGGCATTGTATAATTGTTGCAGTTACTAACTGCTTTGGACCCATTGTTTGCAAAGTCCCTCTTAAACGTGTGCTAAGCGATCACGTTTAATTTTAATGTTAGCTTTTCGGAGTTTCGGGAGGTGAGCAGATGCTTTCGAAAATTGGACCTTCCGGTATATTCTTCAAAGCGCTTTGAGACGTCTAGACGTTTTTTTAAAAAAATCGAAACTCCACCTCGAATAATAACTATATTATTATAATTACTTTTCAAAGGGGAAGTTCACGGTGACCTGTGGTCTAAAACCTGTGATGGGAGACGTTGAGGTTTCTGTTAGCCAAGTGTATGCGTCAAGGTTCACTTTCCACTTAGTGTAGAGAGTGCCTGGGGGACATGAGAATTTCCAAGGTCCATGCACTTCGCCTTCCATCATCCCAACAGTGGCACATATACATGTCGTGACCCAAACTGTACGCTGGTATCCCGCGATTTTATGTCCCGACGGAAATCGATCCTCCGCCTCGAGGTTGAGCTTCAGAAGGCAGAAGTCACATCAGCTCAGGCTCGCTAGGACATGATGCGAGCCAAGCGTAGGAGGAGAACCATTGTAAAGTCAGTCGAAGGGGAGAGTCTAGTTGTGGTTGGCAGTGATATTGAGTGAGACGAAACAGGATAAAACGCAAAGCAGGATTCTTGTACTCTTTCTGACCTTTCCTCCCCCAAACAACGCACCACGCGCTATTGATACTTGTGACTTCAACTTTGGACGCTATCCCACCTCTCTTTATTTTCCTTCCCTCCCTCCCCTGACCCCCAACCTCCCCAACCCCCTCCCCCCCCCCCCCCCTCCAACAATATTGCCTCTGTGCAGCAATAATTAGAATCCCTTTCTAAATCTTCTGCTGCTCTAATTCATTGTTGTTGGGTTTTTTTTCCCCCCGAAGTCCCACAATGTAAGTCGTGGAACATTCGACAGGAGCTTCATTGTTGGGCTAATTTCAGGCAATCTCATTAGCACACAGGCCCGTTCACACGATTTGATAAGCTTCACTTGCAGAAATTTTCAGGCAACAATAATCTCCAGTAGTCGAGACAACTAGAAAACACACACACACACACACACGCGCACACACTTTATGTAACCCCAAAGTGAAGCTTGAACCCACAAACGTCTAATACTGAGGCCAGGGCACTACCAATAATGATATTAATAATAATAAGGCCAAATAATAATCCAGCCAAGTAAAACACTATCATAAAAATTGGTCATTTTCAATCCACGACTGTTTGTGGGGGACGCTGCTGTGCGCAATTGGCTGCCGCGTTTCTCCCACCAAATATACAGTCAATTCACTCTACGATATATTGTGTGAAGCGCTTTGAGGCGTCGATAAGATGTGAAAAGCCGCTATATCAAATGCAAGGATTATTATTATCATTATTAACAACTGAGCCGGGCTATTGCACAGGGCTGTCAACAGGACAGCTATAATTTACACACAGACTTCGGGAAGTACATCTGCAAGAGTTTCGGGGCAATTTACAGGAACCAAAAGTCCTTAACCAACCCGACCGTTAGTGTGTCTAACCTGCCTGCCAACTTCCCCCAAATATACCCCCAGGTGCCTTAACATTTTGTGAGTTTTATATTGAGGCCCACAGACAATTCGAGTGAGAGAAACATCAGGGAGTAGGTAATGTGACCTCTTCTTCTATTGCAGATAACGCCTTGTGTGTCTCAAAGACTTCTGCCAACCTGACCGGCTGCTCTGTCTCCGATGTACCTTCAATGTGTGCGGGTAAGGCTAACAGTAACTCTTTTTCTCTCCCCACCCTCCCAACCCCTACCCCCAACAAAATGGTCACGACCTCCCTGTACTTAACCTCCCTGGTGGACAATTCGATGGAGGAGACTTCACGAAAAGTTGCGGCCTTTGAGACCCACAGCCAAGAGCGTGTTCATTTGGGCCCGAGGGGAGTGTGTTTGGTGTGTTAGTTGCGAGTGTGAGACACTTGAAACTTTGTGAAACCTCTAGGCGCTGTGTTAGTGTAAGTGTGAGTGTTAGTGATGCGTGGTGTCTACCTGTTAGCACATTAATGAGCACTGAAACCCGATGACGGCTGCTTTGGACACTGGCGCCTTTAATGCTGAATGGATATTTAATATTTCGCCAAATCGCGCCGCACCTTTCGGAGGCTATTTCTGTCCTCTTTTGAAAATGGAGCGTGGCCGTTAACCCTTGCACCAACGTGCGAGCGGGGACGCCGGCGAAATAGACCCCCCTCGACTCTCTTGACAGCGTATCCAGTGAAGCGCTTCCAGACGCCTCGACGACGTGACAAGGAGCTATAGCAAATGCAAGTGTTGATAAGAGATATTTTTGCCATGGATTGTTGGTATTAGCCCCTGTAAAGTATAGTTTTCGGTCATCTCCCCCCCCCCCCCCCCCTCCTCTCCTAGTTCAGCAGCGTTAAGCGTTTAAAGGCGTCTTTCTGACTTAAAAGGCGATGTCCAAATGTGTGTTGTCAAAAAGCGCGTTGCGATTCTGCTGTAAGAGAGCATGCATTGAAGGCCTGCTGCATATTGGTCACTTTCGCTCTCTCGCGCTCCAACAAACTCTTTTATTCACTGACACAAATCTCTTAGAAGGGACGCTCCCCGCCATTGGCGGGCGGGACCTTTAGCCACTCTGCCCCCACCCTGTGGAACTCCGTCCCGCAGTCGCTCCTCCTCCTCGCCCCATCCCTTGCCTCCCTCAAGGCCCACCTCCTTCTCTTTGACTGTCCTTTCGTTCGACCCCCTTCGCCCAAACCCGACCTCCGCACTCCCCAATCGCTATCCCCCCCCCCCCCCACCCCAGCTCGGATCTTAAAACCCATCTGTCTAGCGGCTTGCGACATCCTATCGACACGAAAGGCGCTAGACAAATGTAATTTTGTTGTTGCTTCTCCTCCCAATAACCGCATCAATAATATAAATGAGCCACTAATATTTTTCCCCAGGCTCCGTTGATTGGAATTTCATCTCACAAAAGCTCTTGCAAAAGCGTTTCACATCAACTCCGTCCCAAAGGCCCGTTCCACTCGGCTGCTATTTCTTACGGATAAAGAGATTAAGCGATACGGGGATAAAGACGGGGCAGGCGGAATTAGATTAGAAGATCAGCCATGATTTCATTGACTGGCGGAGGGGGTGGGGGCAGGCTCGAGGGGCTGAATGGCCTACTCCCGCTCCTAATTCTTATGTTCGTATGTATTCCGAGTTCTCCCTCCTCGTTCACTCGCTGCAGGTGCCTGCGTAATCTCCGGCCATCCGTCTCCGCAATTGCTTCCCAGCTGAATGGATGGAGGCAATGATAACGGCTGAGTCACTCTCCGCAGCTCGGGGCGCTTCAGACGTGCGCGTCTTAGCGGCTAATGATTCGCGGTGGGTCACACTGCAGTCCTGCAGCGTGTAAGGATTAGAGCACTTGCCTTGCAAGCAAGAGGACCCGGGTTCAATTCCTGCGGCAGCGCAAAACATTAGGCGCGTTTTCCCCCACCTCTGTTTACCTTGCGGTAAATAGAAATCCTTAGAGCATCGCTTTTCCCTAGAGTAATAATCCATAAAAAAATATATATACTGTATAAATATATATATATATCTAGTCATTTTGGTCACTCGATCCACGACTGTTTGGGGGACACTTCTGTGCCACAATATATACAGTCAATTCACTGTACAGTATATTTGTTGAAGCTAATATTATTTCCAGGTGAAAACAGTGGGAGGGTGAGGGAAACTCTCAAGTGCAGTGAACTCTGCCCCCTCTACCTTTATTTGGACAGTGGTTTCTTAATTTGCAGTAGCTAACTGGTTTTGCTGGAGGAAATACCCTAGACTTATTCTGGTGCTGTGTAGGTGGTTTGTTATGCCCTCAGTATTCCCCTATGCACTTCCCTGTTTTCTCTTCGGCCGCGCCTTTGGTCGCCTTTTCTACCCCCTGCCCCTGGCTCGTTCCTGTGAAGCGCTCTGAGACGCCGTCCGGCGTGGAGGGCGCTGTATCAATCGAAGCTGTTGTTGTCGTTGTTGTTGTTATGTGGTGAACGCCTGAATGTTCTCCCGCATGAAGGAGGTGAGATTCACAGGCAGAAGGAATGGGCGAAATGTTTCTCCCGGTTGACTGCTTTGAGGATGGATATTGCTATTCTAACCTTATATATTTTTTGTGTGACGGCGACTTCATAATAATAATCATAATCCTTGCATTTTGACATAGCATTTTGACATAGCGCTTTCCACGACTTCTGAACGTCTCAAAGCGCTTCACAGAGTATACTGTAAAGTGAATTGACTGTATATTTGTGCGGCAGCCAATTGCGCACAGCAGCGTCCCCCACAAACAGCCGTGGATTGAAATGTCCAATTTATTATCGTTGTTCTGGGGGGGGACGGATTATTATTAGGCGCGCGCGTGTGTGTGCGCGGTGTAAAGAAACTTGCCCGAGGTTTCGCCCTGACCTCAAACTGCCTGGATTCGAAACACCCAGGTCTCATGCTTATGAGGCGAGTGCTCTAACCACAGAGCTACAGGACTCCACGAGAGCGTTTTGCTTGTTCGTTCGATCTCTTTAGCCGGGGCTACCGGACCCAGGCAAAATTACAATCGATTTCACGTGAAAGAATATAGGCCCCTCTGTCTATTTGATCTCCTTTCAGAATATCAACCCAGCTGTGTCTTCCTGTGACCGTATCAAGTTCCAGAGACTTGAATGATTCCTAAGTGTCCTCGCTTCACCCACCGTTTCTGGTAACCTCGGGCCAGATGTTTAGATAAGTGTCTCTTCTATGAGTGAATCTTTTGTTCGCAGCTGCAGCAATCCAAAGCGGTGTCCGCATTGCATCTGGACCGAGCACGTCCATCTTGTGGCGCCTTACTGTGAGCGTTAAGTGGTCAGAGCAACTCGCCTTGCGGGCGAGAGGCCTGGGTTCGATTCCAGGCAGTTCAGGGGGAGAAACCGCGGCCAAGTTGCCTTACTCTACACACACACACACTCGCCTGATAATAATCCCTCCAGATAAGAAAACAACAAGAAAATTGGTCACTTCAATCCACGACCGTTTGTGGGGGACGCTGCCGTGCGGCAATTGGCTGCCACGTTTCGCCCACAAATACACAGTCAATTCAATTTTACAGCATTTTCCGCGAAGCGCTTTGAGACGTCTGGATGACGCGAAAAGCTCCACATCGAATGCAAGGATTGTTATTAACGTTATTACCAATTTTCCTTTGGGTAAAAGACATTCCTTTAACTCGTAACTGTTCTATCCATCTCTCTTTTCCCCCCTCAGCTCTGCATCTCACCACTGTTGATCCTGTTCCTGTTTCCAACACCACACTCCCTACCACCACCTCCACACCAGGTAACTGGGAGGAAAAACTAGTCAGATACTTCCCTCCCTTCGTCGCACAACTGAAGCGATTTGATTTAGAAAATCTTCTTATTTTCAATTGGGAGGTTGGGGGGTGGGGTGAAAGACCTTTCAACTCTACTATATAGCTTCTGGTGTAGTGTGTAGCCCAACTGGTAGAATATGACTAGGCTGAGGTCAATTTGAGTGCGATCTTTCTAGTGTTGAATAGTATGTAGAGCGAGAGCTGTTTGCCTAACGATTGCGTCGTACGAACAGTTGTAACTAACAAGGTTGTTGCTCTTCTTCGTCTGTATTCTGTTTCTTTTTTTGTTCCTCTACCCCATGACCCCCTCCCCCGCTACCAACCCCCCCCCCCCCCCCCCCACCCCCCCCCACTTCTCATCATCCAGTGGCTAGTATCACCACCGTTAAGGAAATGCCCCCAACTACGGCAGGTATGCAGTCGCTTATCGCTACATACTAGAATCTCCCCCACCCGCTAGTGACTTAGTAACCTTACTAACATGTTTGGGTTTACCTGTGTCCACTATCGAGTGATGCGTCTCTCTCTCTCTCTTTTTTTGGAATGTCCGTGTGATTAGCTAGCGATCGAAATCTTTTTGCGTGATAGAGTATTTCTTTTTCCCATCTGATGCACGCCCAGAAACCCATCTTCGTTGCTTCAGAGCATCCAAACCAATTTCCGGTCACCCCCCACGCAAACGTGGACATCCGAGAGAGATGGGCAGGAATACATACGCTATCTCTCTTTCTCTCTCTCTCTCTCTCTCTCTCCCTCGCTTAACTAATTCCTGACACTATTAGGCGCAGGTTGGCAAGAGCCAAGGCTTGGGGCATCCCAGAGTGTGTGTATGTGTGTGTGTGTGTGTGTGTATGTAGAGGCGGTAATTGCTGGACAGTACATAGCTTGCTATTGATATCACTGTCTGGTAAGCTAACCCACTGTCCAGCTTAGACCACCTGAAGTATTAGGGCTTTGGTTTGCAGTGTTAACAGTAGCTGAGTAGGATGTGCCCAGTGTCTGGTCCAGAGACATAGTACTGTACCCCAAATTATCCTTTACCTGAATGAACACTCGGCTGAAATGACCCTGCAATTCATTGATTAAACATGCACGTTGATTAAGGTAAGCTGAAACCAGATAAATTGGTGATAAAACCCAGATAAAACACTTTGCTAAATTTTGAATGTTTTTGCACTTCACTAACATCTGTGAGATTGCACTCATCGAACGCGAACTCCAAATCATTTTTTTTTGTGAAATGGGAAGTGGGGGGTTGTGGTGGTTGGAGGAAGGAACATTGTACGGAAAGACCTGTCTTGGATGATAAGTTTTCGCTGCGTGCAAAAAAAATTAGAGGTAACGTTCCTTTGCAAGCGTCTGGCACGTCCCTGAAAGGGGGAAATGGAGCGATTCTGTTCCAATCCTATCGCGCCACGACTTGCGGTGAGGTGTTTCCACGGACAAAGTAACAACGGGCGCGCAGCCGCTCGCTGACTCGCTTCGGCTGGCGGAGATAATGAAGGGCGCCCGATCCTGTTGATCTCGCTGTTTCTTTTCATTGTCGGTTCGTGTCAATTACCTTAGTTCGTCAAGTAGGTTAAACACCCCGCGGCGATATTCCTTTACCAGTTTGCCTCTCGCCAATCACCACCCCTTCCTCCTCCTCCTCCCCCTCCCTCCCCCCACTCCTCCCGCCCACCTTTATCCGCTTTCAAAATCTACTGAGCCCCTGTGAAAGGATTATTTTCTTCCCACGTCCCCCGATGTGTTAAAAAACCTGAGTTCTAAGTGAGATTAAGTTATCACTTATTAAAGCCAGGTCCGGTGAAGGCACATTCATAATTGAATACCTGCTGCCGTAATATTGGGTAGTATTTCAGTCACCTAAAGGGAGCCAAACCGCTTCGAGTGTGTGAAACACAACCGAATATTAGCCAATATCCAGCTGTAAAATGAATTAGAAATCTTGAATTACTTTGTGTGTGTGTGTGTGTGTGTGTGTGTGTGTGTAGCTGTGTGTCAGGTTTAACTGTGAAGGCTCAATACTGTCACTGTCAACCCCCCCACAAAAAAAGAAAGTTATTTGGAAATGTTAAATTGACTTCCTTTCTCTCTTTGGGGGAAAAAAAAGAGTTGGTGATTTTGCTAACTGTCGAGGTTTTGTGGAGCTCCTGTAGCTCAGTGGTTAGAGCACTCGTCTCACAAACGTGAGACCTGTGTTTCGAATCCAGGCAGGTCAGAGTGAAACCCTGGGTAAGTTTCCTTACTCCACACGCCTAATAATAATCCCTCCCAAAAAACCTCTGATAAATTGGTCACTTCAATCCACGACTGTTTGCGGGGGACGCGGCTGTGCGCAATTGGCTGCCGCAATTCGCCCACAAATATATACGGTCAATTCGCTTTACGTTATATTCTGTGAAGCGCTTTGAGACGTCCAGAAGACGTGAAAAAGTGCTTTATCTAATGCAAGGGTTATTATTCTTATTAACGGACTCTCAGTGGAAGCGGAGATGATTATTTTGAAGATCTTTCTGAATTAATGTTTTGTTTGCCTCTACTGCTTACACACGACTAACTATTCCCCTCGCTTCGTACCCCCACCACCACCCCATCCCACAAACTGTCTCTTGATTCAGCCGTGATGTACTTGCCCTGTTAACTCAATCCAGTTAACGTGAAAGGAAACTCGGCCTATTTCCGAATCGAATAACATTTACTCTGCGGAAAACAAACTGTGCGGACAACTGTGCTCTTGTGTGATGTGTCCAGTGCAAGCCTCGCCGGCCTTGGGATGGTGTTACTCCGTCGCAGGTCTCTCACGAAGCTGAATTCGCCTTTTCGAATTATTTATTTTAGCCAGTCACTTTATTCCAGTGACGCTGTCGGTTTGCTGCCTTCCCGTCAGACGTTCGCCGGAGATCAGCCCTGTAGCTCCCACGCCAGCTGAGATTATTAGCGAAGAGAAAGAAGGGATCATTTTACTCTGTGTGCGCGCGTGTGTGTGTTTGCGCGCGTGTGTGTGTGTGTGGCAGTTATGAAAGGCTTATTGTGGGGGACATTTCAAAGTGATGTCTCCGTTTGACTGCCATGAGCTTCACTGGCAAGGCTGTGCTTGTCCTGGGAGCGGAGGCGCTGTTTAACGCCCGCAAAATGCACGGTCGATTCGCTTTACAGCACAGTGATATAACGTGAAGCGCCTTGAGACGTCTCAACCTAAGCCAGCGCTATACCCAATAACAAGGATTCTTCTTCTTCTTATTATTATTATAATGACTATAATAATACTTGCGTTTGATATCAGGCCCTATCTCGTCGTGGGGCCAATCTCGGAGCGCCTCGCAGAACATACAGCAAAGCGAATCGACCGTGCGTTTTTGTGGGCGAAACGCGGCGACCAACTGGGCGTGCGGCAGCGTCCG
This sequence comes from Hydrolagus colliei, assembly GCA_035084275.1. Lineage (NCBI taxonomy): Eukaryota > Metazoa > Chordata > Chondrichthyes > Chimaeriformes > Chimaeridae > Hydrolagus > Hydrolagus colliei. Next base: position 10,638,203 of record CM068763.1, on the reverse strand, counting down.
CCAACGGGCGGCGCGGAATTTATCATCCTTATCAAAGTCAATCCTGCTCGCAATCAAATTTCCGCAGCTTATTGTGTTGAGTAACTTATCGTGAAGCTCTCCGAGGCGCCGTCCGGCATGGTGGGGTGGGGTGGCGCGCTGTGTAAATCGAAGTCGTTGTCGTCGTGTGCGGTCGGACGAGAGGAGAGGACGGTTGTGTTTTTTTGCAGCCGGAATTCTTTTTCTTTTGTCTCCGGCAGGGAGCACCACCCCGGTCCCCACGACCGGCCCCGTCTACTCGCCGACCACCTTCGACCCAGCCAGCTTCATCGGAGGGATCCTGCTGGTGCTGGGGGCGGAGGCGCTGTGCTTCTTCGGTCTCAAGTACTTCAAGACGCGAGATGGGACCTACCAAACCCTGTGAGAGCCACTTCCCCTACCCCGCGTGCCGTGCCTTGCCGTGCTGTGCCTTGCCGTGCTGCTCTGACCATTTTTTCTTTCGCTCCTTTGCCCGCACCGACCGCCCGGCGCCTTGGGACATTCCCCCTGACGTGAAAGACGCCGCGTAAATGTCATTTGGTTGTTGCTGTTGATCTGACTCCCCCCTCCCACCCACCCACCCACCCCCACCACCCCCCAACCACCACCACCACCCCAGTGTGTTCTCCCTATTGCACGCTTTGCGATACGCTTTCCCCTCGACGTAGCGTGAATGTCAATTTCCTTTCCTCCCTCCCAACCCCCCCCCCCCCCCCCCACTCCCACTCTCGCGTCCCTCCCAGGTAATTGAGTGCACTTAGCCCTCGCTTTAACTTCGCAGCCGCGTTCGCACAAAGTGTGCCTTTAAGCGAAACGACATTAAGCGGAAACGTCTATGTACTCCTACCCTGCCCCCAAAGTAGCTCATTTCCACCGCTCTCGAACGACGTAATAGCCAACGTCACGACATTAAATGAATATATGTTCCCCCCTCTACGTATCAGCAACGTAATAATGAGCCAACGTTGATCGAAGCAACGTTAAGCCAGGGCTGCCTGTATTTTACTCTACGTTACTCAAAATTAGGTGCAAATTGTTACACACTAAAGGCTTACAGGCCTGTGTTTAGTTTTGTTTTCATACATGCCCTGGGTTTGGCCCCACTGTAGCTTGAAGGCTCCTTTATTCACCTACGGTCAAACGTGCAAATAAATTTGCACCATCATGACAAGCTTCTCTTAAATCCCACGGATTTTACAACAGTCAAGTTTTTTGGGGGAGTAACAAAGTGTGCCATTAACCATAGTTTCTGACGTGGTCACAGCTACAGCTCCAATCAATTGACTTTTGTTTTGGTAACTTCCTGATCTTAAAGCGCTTTTTTCTACGTTTTTTTTTAAAAAAAATAGAAACACAATGCCGTATATAGATTTATTGTTGGATTAGAATATACGTTTACACTCATCCCAACGGCAACTGGGTTCATTTGGGAATAAATTGCAAAGCCGTAACGGCATCCGTCAAGACAAATACTCTGGCTTGAGCCCAGTGTGGCTTGCGATGCCTTTTCCAAACCCCTCAATTGCTATTTGTAATCCAGTCCAATCCAATCTTGGATCCTCGGAGTATTAGATCCGAGTCGATTGCCCCGTTATGACTTCGGTAATGTTTGCGGGAGCTGAGAGAGAGCGAGAAAGAGAGAGAGAGAGAGAGAGAGAGAGAGAAGCCTTGAGACAATATGGCACTTTTTAGAGCTTGTAACACATCAGCTGAGTCGCACTGCATGCAGATCTATTATAAAACTGTGAGCTCACTCCAACCAATGTTGCTATCGGCGCTTTATGAAATACTGTAGTCAATCCATGACTGCCAAGGCTCCACATTGCTCCCGCGAGCTTCCCTTCCCTCTGCCTCCGTGTTTTCCCAATCGCATTTGCGATTTGCAAGTGCAGTCGCCCCGTGCTGCCAATCGTTCTGTTACTGAGTGAACTCGATGCAAGAACTCTCCACCACCCTGATCTGCCACTCGCTTAAATCCCTCCTCAGCCTCACTCGACTCTGCAACCTCTTATACTGTGGCTGTCCCTCTGCTTAGCTAACCATGGCCTTGATCTAAACTTCGAATGTGTTTGGTGAAATGTATAATAGTGGGGGAAATCCAACAGGTAATGGTGTTTTGGTGGTGTTTGATAAGAGCGCAGTGAGAGCTAATTACTGTGTGCTTCGCTTGAGGTGTTCAACAAATGGAAACCCCAATTTGAAAGCGTTGCCTAGGGTGCCATTTTGAGCCCAGGATAAAATAAATCATTGACAAAACGCAAAATACTATACTGCAAATGCTGGATATCTTCAACCCCCAAAACACAAATGGCTGCGAACGCTCAGACAGGTCAGGCAGCATCTATGGAGAAAGGCAAAGTGAGTCAACGTTTCGGGTCCACGGCCCTTCGTCAATTCCGACACGGTTGACTCACTCTCCTTTCTCCATGGACGCTGCCTGACCTGCTGAGTGTTCCCAGTGACACTTGTAACATAAATAATTGCTCTTTAGTTTAGTTGGGGGGATTTTTTTCTACCTTCTGTTTGCTGTTTGTGTTTGTTTGGTGTGAGTGGGACCTTATTATTGCAACCCGGGTGGGTGGGCTGTGAACTAACTGGACAGTTCATCGGGCGATTAGAATAAAGAGTAACCCTTGCTACAGTGCCTTATCACGCCTCTGAGACGCCTCAAAGCGCTCAGTACGGTACCGTAAAGTGAATCGGCTGTATACATTGTGGGCGAAACGCGACAGCCAATTGCGCGCCAACAAATGAGTGGATTGAGTGACCAAATTATTCCGATTATTATTATTACTTTCGATTCAGATCCAGTGTGACGCTCGTTCATTTGTTTTGGGATCCAAAGTGGGGAGAAGATAGATGCTGGTGCGTGTACTGTACTAATAAGGTTCCATTGTAGTTTGGGGGAGCGAGCCTTGTACTGTACTGTCCTGCGTGCTTTCAACTCTTGTCTCTCTTTTTGTTTTGTGTTTTTTCTTTTCACCTTAAACCCCCCCCACATGCTGCACATAGCGAGGAGCCCCAGTAGATTGTGTAAGAACTGGCCGCAACGCATCCACTTTAAAGGAAGGAACTATACACAGTGCGAATGTCTGCACATGAACTGCGAATGCAAAAAGTTCCATTTCGCTGAAATCGCTTTTCCAACGATGCTCGTATTTTTTTTTAAAAGCGCCTTTTTTGCCTGTTTGCTTGTTTGTTTGTGCGCGCGTGCGCGCGTGTGTGTGTGCTGTGCATTTGTTAATACGTCCAAACGCTGTTTACAGTCCTTAGCGGAGACGCAGTCTAGTTCACGCGGTTACTTAACCGTTACGCGTCAGTTATCGTTTTCTCTCTTCTTTTATTTAACGAAGAAATATCGGTAAATCGATGGGGCGGGCTCCCGAGGGAGACGCTGGAAGCAGGGGAGGTTTCCAACGCAAATCAAGTTGCTTTGTGTTTAGGGATACAGTGGATGAGTTGTTCGGGACATTGACATGTGCATACTGGCTGCTGCCAGCGGGGTGGTGGAAGGCGAACTGGGTAGAACTTGGTCTATTTTGGGCCCGAGTGTGTGTCCTTTGTTTACTGTGGATTTATGGGGCACTCGTGCCCACTGCTATACGCACAAGGAATGAGTTGTATTGGTGTGTGTGTGTGTGTGTGATGCTTTTCATCTATATTATTGCTGATGGTTTCATTTAACTAATGTAATTTAACTGTTTCATTGGGGGTGGGGGGCTTTCCTGCGGAATTCATAACTTGCTGTTGTTCAAAGCTGATTTATTTTCATTTGGGTTTTTTTCTTTAATTCCCGTTGTAGTTTGAGGGGGCTGGGTGTGGAGGAGGGAGGGGAGGGGAGGGGGGTGGAGTGGGGTTGTGTTTGTGTGGGGTTTTTCTGTGTGTGTGTGTGTGCATGTGTGGTTCCTATGCTGTTTGTGTGGCTGGGATGGAGAAGGCCTTTGCCAAAGCCACTTTTCAACCACTTCGTTGCGATTGCAACTAAAATGACTGTCCGACCATTGTCCCATACATACCACCATTGCATTGCTTTATTTTATCGATTTGTGTGTGTGTGTGTATGTGTGGGGGCGGGGGGGTTATTTTAAAAAAAGTAATACTCAAACCTTTACAGAAATTAATTGCTAACTTTCACCGCTTGACTGCAAATTGCTTTTTTTAAAAAAAACAACACAGTGTTTTTTCTTGTGCATTTACGACATTTGTACCCTTAAGAGTTAGTTTCATTAGTGGGGTCAGACGACTGGCCGTTTGACCTGGTTTGATATCCGTTTTATCTCAAAAGTTCCACGTCAGGCAGCAGGGTAGAGATTCCGCTTGTTGTGTATGTGTGTGTGTGTGTGAGCATCACAGAACTGAGATTACCTCAGATCCAGTTTGCAGAGGTCAAGAACCATTCTGGAGAAGTGACCAGTTTTTTTTAAAAAACTTTTTTTGGGTGATTGTCAGTGATTATTATTATTATTTGATCGTTAGGACATTTCAAAACCTCCTGCTTGGACATCAGCAATCAAACATTTCCGGTTGTCCCCCCCCCCCCCCCCCCCCCCCCGCTTGCTTTACCTACAGTTACGTTTCTAAACCATTCCAGCCTTTGATGCTTGTTGTCACCAGTGAAATTTGAGCTCAGATAAAGCAGAGATTGCTATTTCCCTAAATCAGGGTTGTCCACATCTGGCCCGCAGACCCATTTCATTTCTCCACGCCCCTTCCCTCCCACCCCCCCCAACCCCCTCCACCCCGACACACACATTTTGCCCGCCCTATCCACACCCTTCATGACCTGTAAATCGTATGTTATGTTTCAGGAAGGGAAAGACAAAAATATTATTTATGCAAACGTTTCTCAAATAGGCCTTCCATCCCTCAGCAGCCAAAAGGTTGGACCCCCATCCCACTGCTTTTAACCGTTACTCTGTGTTATACGCTGTCTTACAACACTGTGTTTAGCTAGTGTTTGATGCTGATTCTCTTGTTGATGTGAATTCTTTTCTGAAATTCTGTATTCTGTTGGAATAGGATATGATCACAAAGGATGGAGGAAACACACACTTGGAAGTGGCCAAAATCTCTGCACGTGGCTTATCCAGCAAGCGCCTTGTTTAAAATGAAGTTTTCTTCCACAAAATTGTTGTATTTATATTTGGATGTGATTTTTTTTTCCTTTAGAAAGAAAAGGGTCCATTTGATCCTCTGACTTTATTGGCTTTTTTAAAAAATATTTTGAAGAAAAGCAGAACCAAACCTTTTAATTGATCTGAAATGTATCCCCGTCGAGAACCTAACTTTCCTGGGACATGAATGATGCACAGTAACATTCTGCCTCTTGACACGGAAAGATTGTTCGAAGTGGGGTGGAGGGGGGTGGGGGGTGAGGGTAAGTGGAGGGATAATAAAAGAAAAAAAAATGGAAGGCTTCAAAGATACCCAAAGCCTTCCTTCCGTCAACGCTTTTCGGAGCATTCCACAAGTTTTCCTCTTTCAAAAGAAAAAAAAAACGAAAAAAGCTTTTGAAGTAGAATTGAGTGAGCCAGCTTTATAGCAAATACGTTGAATTGCGATCGGCGATTTCACAGACGTGACTAATTTACGAATTTTCCGAAACACTGCGCGGCGAGCGACGAGAAGATAGGTGCGATTTTGGGGGTGGAGGGTGGGGAGATGCAGCGGGTGAAATATTTTGTTTAATGAAGGATGGAAGTGCGCGCTCTATAGTATCGTTGCAATACTCGGGAGCCAGAGTTGCACTTGAGTGTTGCGCTGGTGTGAGAGCCTCGTTGATTCAAGGGTTGCTTGCAGTGCGTTTGAGATAATGTAATATCTACCCACCCCACCCACCCACCCACTGCTCTGCTTATCTTTGCTCGTTTTCTGGTTGATCTCGTCTTTGTTTGTAAGCAAAACAAAAATGTTTGTAAAGAGAAAAAACAACCGCTGACTCTTCCAACTTGCAATATTGCCCAGAACTCTGCACTGATCTCCTGGTTAAATCCACGTGTTGTTGGTCTTTGGAATCGAGTAAATGGATGGATGCGCAGGATACGTGCTAACGCCGCTGAGTAACTCCGAAGGCGCTACAGATACTATCCCTTGCATTCGATTCAGCGCCTTGTCACGTCGCCGAGACGCCTGAAAAGCGGCTTCACCGAATGTAACGTCAAAGTGAATCGACTGTACAGTTTGGCAGCGAAACGCGGCGGCCGATTGCACATGACGAGGATGTTAAAGAGGAGCATAAATTGCCTTGCCGTTTGCTTTGTGCTCTGCGTGTTTTCCTTCCCTCTTGGTCTCCCTCGTTCTATTCTTCCTCACTGCGTCGTTCGTGCTTGCTTTTCCTCTGCAACGTTCCTTTAAGGCACGCTGCGTTACGAAAGCTGATAAAGTTCGTACTCTATAGCTAGTTTGCGCCTTCTCAAATGCGCTTAACGCTGGCAGCAAAATGCTCCTTGCCACTTGTTGTTCAACCTGAAATGAATCGATGCTCATCCCCTCGTTGGAATAAGGTGACAAAATCGTGGGCAAAATCCCACTGTTGCCACAAGAACAGCCCGTCAGCAACAACAACAATGCAATTACATTTGTATAACGCCTTTCACGTCAGGAGAACGTCCCAAAGCGCTGCCCGTAAATGGGCGTCAAGCGATGAGCGGAATTGCTGTGAATCTACTGATGCAGTTTGCAGGAAATCTTAACATTTGCCTCGAGGGCTGTGTGTGTGTGTGTGTGTGTGTGTTTTTTTCACACCGACGGCTGATCAATCTGGCAATGACTATAATACAGTAGTGAAACTTTACGATCCGCGTTTCATACAGGAAGCCAGAAAGTACATAGACGCAGAAAGTTCATTTGCAACTTTCCCTTGCATGCTGATGCACCTGTGATGCGCGAGTGCGCGGGGGAGCAAGAAATAGATATTCTTGTGGGTTTCGAGAGAATGTGAATCCTTTCAGAGATGGACCCAACGCAAGATGACATTTCTATAGCGCCTTTCACGTTGGGAGGACGTCCCAAGGCACTTGTATCAGTGGGAGGCGGGTTGCGTGAAAGAAAACTACTGACAGTTTCTTACTGAGACTTGAAAACCCATTTCTGCTCCATAATTTCACCTTTTTTAAAAAAAAGGAGGCAGCATTATTACACTAGTGGGGTGAATAATATTTTGAGAGCGGAGTAAATTATGGAGAGAGAAAATAATGCATTGGCTATCTATCATGCCCCCCCCACAACCCCTAACCCCCCTCCCCCTCCCGCACCCCCGGACACACACACACACACTTACTGCTTGAGAGAATGTCTTTTAAATTATAATCTTTTCATTTGAACATAAAATGCAAAATTCATTTTAAAGTAGGTTGTGCTTGCATTTCAAGTACAGGTCCATTCAGATATTTTTTAAAAAAAATTATCTCACAACTTTTTGAAGCCCCCAAAGTTTACGGAATTGAATGGAAGTTTAAAGGTTTTTTTATTTTATACGCGGATGGAATGGAGTGAAATAAAACGATTAAAATTGGCAAGCGTGGCTGGACATTTTTGCGGCCAGCTTCTGGAATGTACTTAATTTGAGCGCAATTTGTTTTAATGATACTTTCCCTGCAACACCCGTCAAACTTCCTTAAGAAGTTAAACCGTGCCCTGCAGCTAACGCACTTATTACCACCATTACATGAAAGGTACTTCTGTTGCAATCAAGTTCAACCTATGGTTTAATGTGGAGCAATCTTTTTTCAAATCGGAGAAATGCGACAAACGCTCTGATTTTAAACTTCATTAGGGTTTATTGTTGCTCTCGTTTGGTATTAATCCTTCAGTCTCTCAACAACCTTTGCCCCACTTACACTACCTATGCAGTCATTAGGAAGGCCGTGTGTGTGTTTTTTTGAGTACATGACTGATCTCTGTCTGAAGCTCAAATTCTGGAGCTGGTTCCCGAGCTCCTTATTACTTGCAATATTTAGGCGCAAAGAGGATCTCGCTGGAATTCTTAAGTTGCACTCAGATAGTGTTATTAATTGCGGGTACTCGGGTCGCAAATCGCTGCTTGTAAAGGAGGCTGATTTCAAAAAGCAGGCAATGGAAGAGATGAGTCTATAAAAAAAACGTGCCTTTAGCATTCTAGTATGCCTGTAGTGAGGCAGGATATATATAAAACAATGCCACTTCCAAATCAACCCAGGGACTGCATCCAGCAAGCTCCTTAACAATAACATTAGTAATTATAATAATTCATACATTTGATACAGCGCTTTAATCACATAGTTGTGAACTACTCCACAGTGTTTTGGAGGTGAGCGGGGGGTGGCGAAATCCAACTGTTTGAATTATCGGCCCTATCCTGTCCAAATGATGAAACGAGCTTTGTAGAAGAGGCTTCTTTTAATGGCTTTTGAGAGAGAACAGACAATGAGATGAGTGCAGGCATTTTATTCCACAGTGCAGTAAGTCTCTTCAACTCACATCTGAAGCTTTCTACCCCGAGTTCACACGGAGGGGGGAAAAAATGTACTGACTGCCATGTATTGACACCACTGATCACCGGTGAGGTGGCTGATATTTATTTTTACAAACGAATGAGTTTCTTTCTGTGTTGATGCTTCATTGTTTTTCTTTGTACAACCGATTGTGGGAAACTGCTTGGTTGGATTGCACTAAATTTTGATCACTCTTGGACGCAGTTGTGTACCATTTAATAAAATCTTACTGCTGTGGCTGTTTAGCGTGAAAGGGTTTCAGTGTGAAAACATTAAAGACCTGACTTGAAATAAAAGACCGTCTCGAGTGCCTTATTTCCTCTTGTTACCCTATTAAATTAAGCTTTAAATAGCGTTCACAATGTTGATGGTGCTAACCCTGATGTGAAGAACAAGATGTCCCTCTGCTGGATGCATTCACAGATTTACTGTCATTAGTATCTTCCCCTATGGTGGGTGTGTGTGTGAGTACACAACAACAAAATTACATTTGAGTAGCGCCTTTCACATGGGGAGGACCTCTCCTTATTGTATTATTATATCGTATTACACTATTATTACAGTGGGATCCTGTAGCTCAGTGGTTAGAGCGTTCGCCTTACAAGCGTGAGACCTGTGTTTCGAATCGAGGCAGGTCAGGGCGAAACCTCGGGCAAGTTTCCTTACTCCACACACACACACACACACACACAAATAATCCCTCCAAAAAACACAATAATAAAATCGGTCATTTTCAACCCACGACTGTTTGTGGGGTGGGGGTGGTGGGGGGGGGAAACGAACGGACATTGCTGTGCGCAATTGACTGCTGCGTTTCGCCCACAAAATATACAGTCGATTCACTTGACAGTCTATTCTGTGAAGCGCTTTGAGACGTCTAGAAGACGTGAAAAACGCTATATCAAATGCAAGGATTATTATTATTATTACAAGTCTCCACCGTGCGTGTAACTGGACACGTTGTGAGGGAGTTGTGTTGGTCTAGTATATATATATACTGTATGTGTGTGTGTGTACACACAGTTTGGGGTTTGAGGGAGAGAGACAAGGGAGACAGATTGAGGGAGGGGGAGGAGTTTATTGCATTGGCGGCTGTCAATCAAAAATAGAGGCGCTCCTCCCCTTCCCCCCCCCCCCCCCAGCTCGGCGCATGCGCCGTGACGGCTTCCACCGCTCACGCCTCGGAACGGCTCGATAGCGTCAGGCTTTGTGACGTCAGTGGGCTGACGTCACATTGATTGACGCGCGAGCCGACCAATGGGAGACAGGGAACCCGCCGGGAGGAGCCAATCGGAAGGGGGTTGAGGAGGGGAAACGGGCGGGGCCGTATCCAACAAGTCGCGTTGCGCGGTGAATCACGTGAGCGGGAGACGCTAACGGCCAAGGCTCGTGCTCTCTCCCCCCTCCTCCACATTCCCCCCCCCCCCCTCCCCCCACTGATAATGGCTGCTCTATATGCCTGCACCAAATGCAACCAGCGGTTTCCGTTCGAGGCGTTGTCCCAGAGCCAGCAGCTGTGCAAGGTGGGTGTGAGAGGAGAGGGGAGGAGGCGGGAGGGGGATAACCCGGCTCTTGTCGGGAGGAGCGATGAGGTGAAGCTGAGGCGACGCCTCATCCCTTCTCTTCAAGACCTCACGTCAATCAGCGGGAGTTGGGCGGCTTTGGCGCCCAATGGGGCGGCTTTCACGCCCCCAAGTTAGGCGGCTTTCACGCCAATTGGGCGGCTTTCACGCCCAAGTTAGGCGGCTTTCACGCCCAATTGGGCGGGTTTTTTTTTTCTGTGGTGGGTTTGGGGCTGGATCTGATGCTTTCTTTGTGGGTGATGATGATAGTCCTTGCGTTTGATCTGGAAACGCTTCACAGAATATACAGTCGTTTGAATTGATATAGTTTTGCTGGCTCCTGTGGCTCAGCGGTTAGAGCCACAGGAGCGTGAGACACATTGCGTGTTCGAATCCAGGCAGGTCAGGGGGAGTGGTGGGGGGGGTGGGGGGGTGCGAAACATTGGGCAAGTTTCCTTACTCCACACACATGCCTGACAATAATAATCCCTCCCCCCCAAAAAAAAACACAATAATAAAATTGGTCATTTTCAACCCAAATGGGGTGGGGGGGGAGGGAGGGAGGGACGCCGCTGTGCGCAATCGGCCCCCGCGTTTCTCCCACGAAATATACAGTCACTTGACAGTCTATTCTGTGAAGCGTTTTGAGACACAGTCTAGAAGACGTGATTAGGCGCCTTGTCAAATCCAAGGATCATTGGTATTGGTATTGGTGTTGAGGAATGCCATCCCTCAATCCCTCCGTTTCGTCTCTTCCCTTTCCTCTTTCAAGGCCGGTTTGAAGACTTTCCTCTTCGATCGTGCCTTTTGTTCCCCACCCCGAACTCTTTTACCTCCCCTTCGTGTTTCACCCCTTCCCAAACACTCCCCTCCCAGCTCGGGTCACACGCCTCTTGTTTAGCGCCTTGGGACGTCCTCCCGACGTGAAAGGCGCTCTATAAATGTAAATTGTTGTTGTTGTTATTTGAACCAGCGCCTTATCACGTCTTCGAGGTTATCTCTAAGCGCTTCGCAGGATAATACATACTGTAAAATGATAAGTTGATCTATCAAATGCAAGCGGTTATTGTTCTTATTGTTTTACTGTAATTATTGGATGCTTCATATGTTTCCGGATTCTGCAGTAATTAAACTGTCGTTTCTTAGGAATGCCGAATTGCACATCCCATTGTAAAGTGTACTTACTGCAGATCAGAGTTCCAACAAGAAAGGTAAACGCAGGCTTATGAAAAACTGAACAAAATTGAAAGTGTGGCTTTAAATATACCTGTAGAGAACCTGTGACCCATCTTCCTTTAGAATAGCATAACATTAACAGCGTGTATTTTAACACCTTATTTCTGATGACTCAACTGAAGTGAATTGGATTTTATATGCGTTTGATTTCTTTCCCCCCCCCCTCCCCCAACCAGCAAAACCAACACCATATGTAAGAAGTGCGCTCAGAATGTGAAACTGTATGGAACGGTAAGTATGAGTTACAAATGATTTTGTTCCTTGGAATTCACGTTTCATTATTGTCATTTTAATCCAGAGACAGTAATCCATGCTCCAGGAATCTTTATATATCTGATAGAACAGTCAAAACATAATATGTCTACTGAGAGAGTATAAAATCTACTGAGAGAGTATAAAATCGCCACCGTAAGAATCATATTAAATATTTGGTGGTGACTGTAATTATCGGTTTTCGTTCGTTCACAGAAATCTTTGTTTTTATCTTTCAAAAGCCCAAACCGTGCCAGTATTGCAATATAATAGCCGCCTTTATTGGGAACAAATGTCAGCGGTGTACGAACTCCGAGAAGAAGTACGGTTCACCTCAGACTTGCGAACAGTGCAAACAGCAATGTGCATTTGACCGAAAGGATGATAGGAAAAAGGTAAATTCTTTAAATGTTATGTAAACTGGCTTCGAGGTTTAATGGTGTTTACCATACAATAAATATCAGCTTTGCCTCACGCTGCACTGATCACTGAGGAGGGGGCGGATGGGGGGGGCGGGGGATGAAACATCTTCTTTGTTAATATGGTGGCCTTGTTTAGTTTGATCCCATTAATTAGGCTCATAGTATTGCTCGCTTGGTTCCCTTGCACACAGGTTGATGGCAAGTTGCTTTGCTGGCTGTGCACCTTATCGTATAAACGAGTTCTCCAGAAGACCAAAGAGCAACGGAAAAGCCTGAGCTCCTCATCACATTCCTTACAGGAAAAAGAACAGTACACCAGACTCATCAGTGCTCATTACAACAGGTATATGTGTATAATCTCTGGCAACATCTCATCCCAAAAGCCGCTGAAACCTTGGTCCATGCCTTTGTCACCTCTCGGCTGGACTATTGCAATGTCCTCCTCTCCGGTCTCCCCTTTCTGCTCCTGCCCTTGGCTCGGTCCCGGGATCCGCTATTGTAAAGCGCTCTGAGACACCGTCCGGCGCGGAGGGCGCTATATAAATCGAAGTTGTTGTAGTGTGCCTAAAGCATTTCCTTCCTTTATACGCCCACAAGTACACAGTCAATTCACTTTACAGTATATTCTGTAAAGCGCTTTGAGACACAGTCTAGAAGACGTGAAAAACGCTATATTAAACGCAAGGATTATTATTATTTAATGGCCCTGACGTTGTAAGTGCAAGTGTCTCATGTTAAGATCAATAGGTATATTATGTGGTGTGGTGTAGTGGGAAACCTTGCTGTATTGCTTCCTCCTATCGCCAGAGTTTGCTGGTACTCTTTACAAACACTCTCACCACAGAACACTTTAATAAAGCATGTTTATACTCTCCCATTCCAGCCATATAGCATATTGTGGTGAAACTAAATATACGTTGTCACCCTATAAGTTGTCTAGTGTGTTTTGCACCCAGTTGCAAATGTACCGTGGTATCCAATTATGTTTTCTGTGTGGCATTACCTCGGTTTCAAGCTAATCGTTTTGTCTTTCGTCCCCAGTCAGAAGACGCTATCCACATCGTCGCTTCAGAATGAAATTCCAAAGAAGAAGCCAAAGTCCGATGGCCTGAGTGCAAACGGAGACAGGTGACTTTTTCCTCTAAAACAGGTCCCTGAAGTTAGTGCATGGGCTGATGTAAACCATCAGGTTTTATTTCACAACCACAAAACCACTTTGGAAATGATTCTGCCTGTATGTCAAGACAACGAACATAGCACTGTACCACAGTATATAAAAAGAGAGAGAGCGCGCTTGAAAGAGAGAGAGAACAATAAAAGTTGCAAGGCAAGCAACTTTTGAAAAATCATAGAATATTACTGCACCGAAGAGGCCATTTTGCCCATCGTGCCTGTGCTGGCTCTTTGAAAAACCTACCGAATCAATCCCACTCCTGCGTTCATTCCCCATATTCCTGTAATAATCCCTCAAGAAAAAAAGCAATAACAACTTGGTCACTTCAATCCACTACTGTTTGTGGGGGACGCTGCTGTGCGCAATCGGTTGCCGTGTTTCGGCCACAAATATACAGTCAAATTTACTTTACAGTATATTCTATGAAGCGCTTTGAGACGTCTACAAGATGTGGAAAGCGATATACCAAGTGCAAGATTTATTATTCTTATGATCCTTACAAATTTTTCCTTTTCAAGTACCTACACAATTTCCTTCTGAAGGTTTGCTATTGAATTCCACCCTTCCAGGCAGTGCATTCCAGACAGTAACAAATTCACAGCAAGTCATTGAGAATCTGAAAGAAGAAACGTATTTGGGGTATTACCCATTAGGGTTGATCTATTTTCTCAGATTATGACTGACCTTCCAGGTTCGGTCTGATTTTCAATTGTTACAGTGTTCAATTTCTATATTTTTTAAATTAGAAATGGGCTGGTCTGTCAACTGGGTTTGGTAATACTGTACAGAAAGAGGAGGAGACAAAATTCGACACCGAACTCGTTGTCTTTGTATCATTGCGTTCTCCTATGATTCATTGTCTGTCTCGGAAAAACCCTCTTTTTGTCATCCAGACACTGAGAAAATAATCAGTGGCCTCTGCTTTAACCTGCTCACTAAGCACCCAATTATTGAATTATTGACAAGCAAAATCCATGGAGATTTAGAAGAGGATAGTAAGTGAAGCTTTTTAAAACCTCGGATGTGATCTCGGCAGGTACATTTTTGCCAAAGAAATTACAACTCGTTCTACTTTCTGCCGATTGAATCCACTGATTGTAGCTCATCAACGCTAAATGTTATAGAGCCATATCTTGGTTACTTTGCCAATTTATCTTTGATAACAGAAATCACTGGGAAGGAACACTCAGCAGGTCAGGCAGCATCTATGGAGAACGGAAAGTGAGTCAAACTTTCAGGTCATGTTGGGAGGGAGAGGCTCTTAAGGACTATCTGAGAGGTGGGGAGAGGCAGGGCATGGAAGACAAAGGAAAAGGTGAGGTAGAGGACAGGGGAAGGTGGGTTAAAGAGGTGTTAAGGTATACAATTGATACATTATCCTTCAAATGTTCTGGGTTCGTAAGTAGGGGCTGGGCAAAATGGCTTTGTAGGATCTGTGCAATCCTTCCTTTGCTTTCAATTATAACTTTATTAGCTATTTGCAAATTTTCACAGTGTCAAATCTGGAGGTGAAAAGATTCTCCCCATCCTGGAAGATTATGAATGGCACCTTGAAAACGACTAGTCGACTACTTTTCTAGGTGAGCGCTAGGTGAATTTCTGGGGAAAATGCTGATGACAACTTTATATGTCATGGAGGCTTCTAAATTATTTAATATGCTTATGTAAAGACTGATTAAAGATGCATGCAAAGGTAGGGAAAAGTCAACACTTCTTTATATTTAGGAAAAACAAACTAGCTGTAGCTATCTTGAGACACATCAGGGAAGCTGAGAGTACCAGCATTCTGTTCCACAGCAGGACAGACACTCAAGCCTCACACCAACAACAACTTGCTTTTAAGAGCGCCCCTCACACCGGATAGCGTCCCAGAGCGCTTGACAATGGCAGAGCACGTCACCGACCTGAGGGGGGTGGGGGGGGGGACACGCACACACGAAGGTGACCGTACGCACGGTTGAATAGGAAGGTATTCGAGCTTGACCTGAAGATGGGGAAGGCAGGGACAAGGCGGAGGTGTAGAGGAAGGGTGTCCCAGAGTTTCTGGGTTTTACCGTCGAATTCCTGACCTTCGCTTCACTCTGAAGACATGCCAAGTGTAGACAGGCAATCTCCACAGAGAAGAAAGCTTGATAGGACATCAGCCCTAATTTGCAGCTGAAATTGTCCTAGCATATGATGCACCTTCAGATATAAGATATGTACAGTATTGCGTAAGGAGAGATCACAGGACTGTGAAATTTACCTTTCTAATTGCAGCTTAATAATTTCTCCATCCATCCAAACTTTTTTTTTAATCAAACCTGCTTCCAAAGGCCAACTTCAGTCCACCTGCCCAGCCAGCCTGAATGCAAATCATTCAGAATTTTTTTAAAAAGTGAGCATTGGCCTTTAATATGCAGACACCTGAGTTAATGAGACAGAAGTGATCGATTATAACGTGGGCACACAAAACAAGCCAATCTGTAGCCATTCACGGCACTCACTCAGAACGTAGGGGGGCATTAGGAAAATTAATGTGTAGTCAGCCCTCCTTAGAAGAATGAACTTGGTTAAAATGTTAGACTCATTGGTTCCAGAGTGATCATCTTTGACCTGATCTGATCCCAGGCACTTGCTATTGGCGAACTAAAGAGAGAATTGGGTGTCTTGACCAGTACATCGCGCAGGAATAGTCAAAACGCCAGACTGTTGTTGGGAGATTGAAGTTGTGTATCTGCTGTGACTTGCGAATTACTATTCTGGCTCATTACATTTACAGTAGCCACAGTACCTCATGACATTCTTGTGTCCCAGCAATGGCTACCGGATCGCAATCTGGAGGGGAACTCTGGCAAGATTTTTCCTTCTTAGCCTCGGAGGCACAAGCAGGCATATTGTTCTGCCCCCCCTATCAACTCTAGTACTTCCCTATCTGAGATAAAATAATTTAGTCATCAGACTTGGAATTTCAACAAACATTGTTTCATTGTGAGAAGATGCTTTTCCTTTCCTTCGTTGCAACCAGTCTCTCGCCATTTCCAAGAATTACGTATTTTTTGACACCCCCCCCCCACCTTTACTTTGCCTTCATGCTTCACTTCTCAGCTGGCCTGAGGTTGGTATAAACCATTATTTGCAGTAACGTATTTAACAAAACAGAAGTTAGATTTGTGCAAAGACACCAGTTCCCTTTCTCCCTTTTAGATTAATCTGTTATGCTCGATTAATATTTGGGGTTGTGGACTTTTCATCAAAGCTAATGGAGGGCAACTACCTGACGCATTAACCCACTCTCCGATTCAGATACTAATCCACCTGCCATGGCGTTTCCAACGAGTTTCTGTTCTCGTTTTAGATTTGCAACATTTGCCAGTTTCCCTTTTATCTCTAGATGTTGAAGGCAGACACAACTGAACTGCTACATTCCTATGTCTAGGTTTGAAATAATCCCAAGCCTTTTTTTAAAAAAAAACCAGAAACCTTGATTACAGTATGGACCTATGGGGCGCTAGACAACACAATGTCAATTAAAAATGACACAAGCAAACCACACCTTTTTGGGGGCAGATTTCCAAGTGTTAGCAACTAGCGACAAAATGCAGATTTTCATTTGCTGCCACTGTAGATTAACAGCAAAATTGAACTCCCAAACTGTCAGATCTATAGGAAGAATCAGAGAAATTACAATACAGAAAAGGAGGCAATTCACCTCATTGAGCCTCTGATAGTCTATATCAGCCCTGATTCCTGTACCTTTTATGATAATAATAATAACCCTTGCCTTTGATATAGCGTCTTATAACATCTTTGAGACATCTCAAAGCGCTTCACAGAATATATTGTGGATTGACTGCATATTTTGTTGGCGGCAATATATTTTATATTGTTCCTGGTTGTAGCTTCAACTGCCAGCGAAGCATTTCAACTTCTGATCACACTACAGCTGTTGTTTTCAACCTACTGCTGGTGTGTTTTTAACACGGGGATGGTGAAAATGGCGCGTTCGGCAAATGTGGTCACTCAATCCACCATTTGTTTGTGGGACAGTCCAGTGCGCAATTAGCTGCCGCAATTTCACCCACAAATTACACAGTCGTTTCTACTTCAGTGTGTTCTGTGAAGCGCTTTGAGACATCTCAATGACGTGATAAGGCGCTGCATCAAAAAGCAAGGATTGTAAAGAATGCAAAGACCTTGAAATCACCTCTGTGCCACGACTAGACTTGTAGGGGTTTTACGTAGCGGACTTCCTGTATTGTATACACTCGAAATGAGTGCTGAAAGATTAGCCTCTCTGTAGGTTTTCTTATTAATCATAGTTATTTATAGCTTCTGCCAATAAAGCATCAATATTTACTGCTGCTGTAGTTAGGGGAAGGGGAACGGTCCATTGATTTCTCTTACGCATCACAATGCTGTCATTTTTGTTAAGATTTTTGCATAAACTTTCATTTGCACGTTTGCGATTATTTTACAAGTGTGCAGAGTTTACTTAATAAGTCATGTGCGAATGGCCTCTTATAGCCTGCTTTAATTCCCCTCAATTGTGTCTTCTGTCCACTTGCCTTGCGTGTTGGAACAAACACGAAATTATCCATAGATTTACTAACCCTTCCACCACCTGTCAATTACAAATGAGTTCATACGTGACCACAGGAATGCCTTGTATGGCACGGATACCCACACACTCTCCGCCCTATCTGGTGCATTCATTTCCACAAAGGATGATGTTAAAGCAACAATAATGGGTTAACGTGCTTTGACATTGGATTTCGAACCATACCTAGGACGGGGGAAATGGCTCCATTTTATAAGAACTAGTCATGGGTGTAAAACCAAAGTAGATTTGTGTGCAGCATGACAACACATTACTACCCAAAGAGGTTCTGAATGAGAATATTTAAACAGTGATTTCCATATCACCTTTGTGAAAATATGGGCTTTGCACGTGCAAATTACCGAATGTTCCAGTTGGCTTCAGCAGAGATTAGTCTGTGACTTGTGTGATGCAATTGGCACTAATTACCTAACGCCCACCACACATACTCACACCTTCTGTCTGTGATGGACAAACTTTTCGGTTTCAGTCATTAAATACTAAGGCCTGACATGCATCATCGGTGTCTCTCTCTCTCTTCTGCACACCCACTCCCCATGACTCAGATGTACTGAGCAACCAAACATAACAACAACAACAAACTTACACTTATTATAGCGCCTTTCACGTCAGGAGAGAAATGCAAACATAAGAAAAAGACCGTGTTTGAAATCCGGTCGGGTAGTGGTGGAAACATTACACTTGAACAAGCTGAGAGAACAAATATCAACTGTGGTTTGTTCTCACTTCTATTCAGCTGTCCCCATAAGCTGTCTGACTCGAAAGTAGGTAGGTGCTGAGATGTTGGATGAGGATGGCCTTGCAAAAAAAAAGGGCTGTGGTAATGACATGCACTGTTTAGCCTGATACATAAGGAATGTGCTACATTTGTGAATGATGTACAGTACAGTATTTGAGACAGTTACCCTCAACTTGAATGGCCAACATCGGGTGCACAGTGGAGAAAAGTCATTCCAACTGGCAGTATAAAACATCCAGTCAATTCATTTTGTGGTCTATTCGACGATGTGCTTTGAGACTTCTCATGGACGTTATTATTAGTATTATTATCGATATCAAACGTGACCCTGAGAGGATACAGTACCACCCACCCCGTGAGCTTTCTGTTTGTGGGTTTGTTACGGGTCTGTCGCCCCCCCCCCCCCCCCGTGTGATGTTATAGCGAATGTGAAACAGAGTGAATTGTTGTCACAGCCATTGCTCTCCTCTTTCCTCAACCCAGTTCTTCTCCGGACCTCGCCCTCGACTCGCCGGGCACCGACCACTTTGTGGTCATCACTCAACTCAAGGAAGAGGTGGCCACGCTGAAAAAGATGTTACATCAGAAAGATCAGCAAATCCTCGATAAAGAGAAAAAGGTGATATTAATAACAGTAACTCTTGCGATTGATATCGCACCTTAACAACAACAACAGCTTTTATAGCCCCCCCCCCTTCACACAGGGTTGCGTCTCAAAGCGTTTAACAAGTCTTCGAGACATTTTGATGCCCTTCACAGAATGTACTGTAAAGCGAATCGACTGTATTTTGTGGACGAGGAAAGTTAGGTCACATTTTGTTTCTGCATGTTGAATGGTGGTTGATTTCCCTCTGATTTATTGTAACTGTTGGTTCAGTAGGATTTTTTTTGGGGGGTAAATTATTTTGTTTATATTCCCACTTTAATTTTCTGTACCAAAGTTGTCGAATGTCTCGCTTGAATGGAAGGATGGGTCAACATCTCTTTTTAAGGCCAGTTTGTAGCCAGCTAATATAAAGAAGACAGGAAGAGAGAGAGAGCGTGAGAGTAAGTGACTGGCTTATGTAAACTGGCTCCTTAATTTCCCCCACCCTCTTCTTTCACGCCAAATTCTTGCGTTGGGCGTCAGGCTCCACCATTGTTCAAGGCGTTAGCCACCATCTGTGTTGCATTACCATGGCGCCCGTAACTCGTTTTATTTGCGATTCACTTCCCACATACGTGTCTTTCCTTCTCTACAAATTATGCACAGTGTTTTTTTTAATTATATATATATATATATATCTAAAAACAGTAAGATAAGACCCAAAGAAGATGGTAGGTGAGTTGATGTGGGGACACACACACACACCATGCACGTTGATATCATCTTGAAAAAGAAATGACTGAACTTAGTATAGGATAAGAAAAGTCAAAAGGTGTGTGTTTTGGACAAGAGCCCTGTCATGGGCTCTCTATAAATGTAAATTGTTGTTGTTGTTGTTGTCATGTACACCAATCGGGACCCTGTCACCGGGTTTGTTACTGATAATGAGATCGAGACCCATGATGAAACATCATGTAAAATACAAATTAGCCACGGGCTTCACCCCAATACTCCTTCCATCAGAAGTTATGTTTGCTGCTTCTATTGTACCAGACGCTACCTGAAAGTCCCCATCACTTTCTTTTACTCGCACTATTTATCTGTCTTTATAGACGGTTTCTGACTTTCCCTCGTACGTTTCCATTTGCCTGCCTTACTTTCTCTTTCTCGAGCTTGTCTTTCTCTCACTCCCTCTTATCTCGCATGACATTGCTCAGCACAGACATGTACGGGGCTGTGTCACTATTGCATTGAGTTGCATCACCCACTTGTGAACGTGATGTGCGTGTGTGTTTTTTCTGGCCTTGCACCAATACCGATGAACCAGTGGACGGCCACTCTTGCAGACACGAGCTATACATTGCATTAGACCTAGCGTTTGGTTGCGTGCTTCCACTCCCTTTTTTTTCTACCGTTAAAAGAGATGTCGCAAGTTTGTGTCATTTCGAGAGAATTTACAAGTTCCATTGCGCGCCGATTTAGATTCTTAAATGTGCTTCTTTCTGCTTTACCGGAAGATTACGGAGCTCAAAGCCGAGTTTCAGTACCAGGAATCACAAATGAGACTGAAGATAAGTCAGGTGGAGAAAGTACACAAGGAGGCGTTGGATCAGTTGCAGGTGGGTTGGCAAGCGTTCCGAGACACGTGCGACGGGCGCTACATAAACGCAAGCTGCCATTTTAATCTGAAGGAAAAAAATCGTACTTGCGCTCCTGACGCATCGGAAATATCCCCCTTTGTGGGAATCACTCAGTCGGCTCAATCACTCAGACATAACTCGCTGCGTTTTCCGTATCCACTACGCATCACCTTCGTAGCCACACCCCAAACTTCTAGACTCCCTCCCTGTACAACTATATTTTACCCCCCATCCCCATTCTACCACCACGCCCCCCCCCCCCCCCCCCCAACCTACCACTGTCTCTTTCTTCTAAGTCCTGCCTCAAATCCTGCTCCTTTGAATGTGCCTAAGAAGTTTCGGGATGTGCCTGCAATTCATTATATTTTGAATAAACCAAATCTGAGGAAGTGGTGTCATACGGTTAACATTTTGCCGTCTTTCCCAGACAAAGAACAGAGATCTTCTGAAGCAAGTTGCAACCCTGTCTAAAGGCAAGAAACCAGACAAATCTGGAGCCACTGTTACTTCACCATAATGTTTTAACTCCTTCACGACCAAACATTGTACTGAAATAAGAAATTTATGAAGTGAGAGAATCCATCTTCTTCCCCTCGGATCACATAGCAAAGCAATTACTCATCGGCATTTTGTATATTAGTCAAGTAGCCTCCGTTTGTTGAGCCATTCTGTGCGTTAGCCAGCTCGAGGGTGTTGAAACGAGAGCCGTAACTCTTCCATTGCGAATTTCCCCTAATTTGATGTGTTATCAGTGTTAAGATCACCCGAGTGTCAAATTTTGATACATGACTCTTGTAACTTTTGTCTTTGTTCTCGTGCCACAAAAGAAATGTCCCTGTAATAACATTGGCTTTCCAATGGTTTGTTTTAATTTCTACAGCCGCATTTTGAAAGCTGTCTGTAAAATGTTGTACAGTTTAAATATGTATAGTGAGTGGTTTGTGTGTTTTTTGTATGAACTTGTTAGCTAACTTCTCATTAAAATATTTCATAGTTGTGCATTTCTTTATTTGGTCGCTTGGTCAGGCTCAGATAACCATTGTTTTTTGGATCTCATTGTGTCGGTGTGACTTTTCTCTGGAACTCAGGGGAATTTCTATTTCTCCCGTTTTTGTCAAGTTCGCTCTAATTCTGTGATTTTTTTTTGTTTTGTTTTTCTGGCAACTTTTGAACATTCCCAAATTGAAAACATTCTAGCAAAGCAATTTGGTGACAGCCCAAAATCTGTGAACAAAGACACACAGATCTAAAAACATTCAAAATAACCTTCCCGTTTTAGGATAGCGGTGGGTGGAGTGTTGTGAAGACCTGGCTTGACGCTTCTAGCAAACTTCTGGAATTAAAAAAAACACCTTTGCAGTATTCTCGCCCATTTTCCACTCTCTATTTAAGCCTTTTCCTGTCGTGGCGCTATGCAGACATCACGTGTCCTTTAGGAACTCGTTCCCTTCGATCATTCTTCATATGTGACCAGATATCGAGTGTGGAAGGCTATTCAACACGGAGCGCGTAAGATTACAGTTGCCACCAACGATCTTACAGTAGCTGCTCGCTAGCTGCCACAATTAGCCCGAGGAAACGTGGGCTAGTTGTAACTTGCCCTTAAAAGCACCGTGCCTGAGATTTGCTAGCTCAGCACAGATGGGGGGGGGGTTTCAAAGCTTTCTGGTTTTTGTAACTCATTTACATTCACTGAACCAATTTGAGTTCGGGTGAGTGGGAGTAAGTACAGTAATCAAATTCTTGAGTTTGTTAGATTGATCCAAAATTTGACAATACCACTACGATTTGTATGAAAGAAAGCGAACTGGTCAAAATGATACCGTGTTTAGGCAACCGGTCTGCCTTGTCAACGAGCCAGCAAAAGCAGCCGGGATTTAGGTTTTAACGTCACATCCAAAAGACGACACCTCGGATATTGCTCTGTTCAAGCGCTTCGAGACGTGATCGTGGAGCTCCTGCAGCTCAGTTGGTTAGAGCGCTCACCTTACAAGCGAGAGACCCGTGTGTTTCGAATCCAAGCAAGTCAGGGCGAAACCTTGGGCGAATTTCCTTAACCCTCCCCCACTCACACACACACGCGTCTGATAATAATAATCCCTCCAAATAAAAAAACCATAATACATTGGTCATTTCAATCCGCGACTGTTCGCCCACAGAATATACAGTCAATTTCACTTTACAGTGTCTTCTGTGAAGCTCTTTGAGACAACAACAACAAAATTGCAGTTATATAGCGCCTTTCACGTCGGGAGGACGCAGTCTAGAAGACCGTGATAAGGCGTTACATGAAATGCCAGGATTATCAGCACATTATTCTGTGTTATTATACAGTACACAGTACATTACTGTCTTATCATCAGCATTTTATAAGGTGATGATGTCAAGGACGTGGGGGTGCGGGGCGTGTCGGGAGATGTAGTTCGCAGTTCTGCGGCTGCGCGTGGCGGCGGTGGGGGGGGGGGCGGGTGAAACTACAGGTCCCAGCGTGCACCGCGCCCGGAGCCAGCCGTGGCCCCGCCCACCGGCAGCGATACATTGGATTCCACTCAAAAGTTGCATCAGCTGGTTCTCAACGTTCCACTGTCACCTGTGTGTGAGTGAGAGTGAGTGAGTGAGAGTGAGAGTATGTGAGTGAGTGTGTGTCAGGCTGGTTGTTTATTTGCAGTTGGAGGGGGTTTAATGAAACTCTCCTCTCCTCTCCCACCCTTTAAATAAGCAGCTGAAGGATGACATTGACCATTTGCCTGGTGCTGCTCCTCGTCCCGAGAGGAGACTGACGTTGCGGGGCAAGCCAACCACACACACACACACACAGAGAGACACACACACACACACACAGAGAGAGAGAGAGAGAGACAGACATCTTATCATCTATCTGAACTGAGTCTTGTTTGTTTGTTTGCTTGTTTATTGGCTTGAGTTTTAAGGGGAAAGAGAGAGAGAGAGTGGGGGTGGGGGTGGGGGGGGGGATAAAAAAGTTGCAGGTTTTTTTTCTGACACTTCCCGAGTCGCCTTTGAAGTCAAGTCGCCTCTGCATCGTCTGATCGCTCAGTGCAACTCAGCAAACCATTGCACCGCTTCCTGTGTGAGCTGATCTGTGCTCTGTGTGTGTGTCTGTGTGTGGGGACTTGAGTTCGTTATTGCATTTGGACTGTACAGTATAGCATTGGATCCGTCTCAAATTGGCTGCCTCTCTCTAGACAGGAATTATTTTTCTCTCTCTTTGCCTCTCTCTCTCTAAACCGTAAAGTGTGTGGTGACTGTGTTCGGTTAGCGAAGAGGAAGAGGTGAGAGAGCTGGTGGTGGTGGTGGAAGGAAGGAAGGAGGGAGAGGGGTTGGGAAGGAGGGAGTGGAGGTGGAGGTGGGAGGAGGAGGAGGAGGAGGGGGAGCTGTTTTAAAATTGGAAAGAGGAGACAGGGAGACAGTGGTCAAAGGTTGGCACTGACAACCCTCCCCACTCCCCCTCCACCCCTCACCCCTCACCCACCATTCGGAATTGACTTCAATGTCGACGGGCGAGGATTCCCCCGCGCGAGCCCCGCGTCCCGATCATTCCTGCGACGTGAGGAAATGGACCGACATGATCTGCAGCCGGGAGCAGGGCAGCCGGGACGCGGGGATGGACAGCGTCGGCCGCGCCGTCCTGGGCTGGATGGATTCGGCGGGAGCCGGGAATGCCGGAGACTTCCTCCTCCTCCTCCTGCTGAGGTTGGCCCACGCTTGTCCGTTCGGCGACGTGCGAGAGAAGAGCGCGGGAATTCTGCAAACTGCGCTGGTAAGTGCCATGGGAGGGGTGGGGAGGGGGGACACACACAGACACCACAAAACTCCCCCCCCCCCCCCACCCAAACCCCTCACCCCACCCCCCCTCCCACCCCCAAAAAAAAACATCACTCGTGAGGTCGATGCCTTTTTGAAGCGAGCGACGCGATGTAAATACAAGTTGTTGTTGTTGTTGTTGTTTGACCGCTGTGGGTGAAGTGTGAATCAAACTGTTGTATCGTCGACGCGTGCCGAGACACCGTCCGGCGTGGAGAGCGCGATATCAATCGTACATCAGGACGTATACGGCAATAATAATAATACATGTATTTGATAACGGGCTTTTCACATGTTCTCGGTGTCTCATAGCGCTTCACAGAATACGCTGTGAAGTGAATTGACCGTAGATTTTGTGGGCGAAACGCGGCAGCCCAGTTGCGCACAGCAGCGTCCCCCACACACGGTCGTGGATTGAAAAGGACCAAATTATTATTGTGTATTTTTGAGGGATTATTATGGGGCGTGCGTGCGTGTGTGTGGAGTAAGGAAACTTGCCCAAGGTTTCGCCCTGACCTGCCTGGAATGGAATCACACCCAGACCTGTCACTAGTAGAGGGCGAGTGCTCGAGCCACTGAGCCACAGGACGCCACATATCTTCAAAGTGGAGGTTGGTTTTGCGCTGTCATGATCTGGCGTACACAGCAGATCTCCACTTGAAAAACAATTGATTGAAACCCAAATGAGTACGGTGTTTGGTGACTAATTTGGCTTCGCTCGGTCTGTCGGGAAATGCCGATTCTAGAAGGCAAAAAAACTCTGTGGCAGCAACTTCCTCAGTGCAGATTAAAAAAAATATATACCGGTATGTATTCTGCGATGCTTTCTGAACAGTGAGTAACAGATGTGAGGTCAAGACAATTGCAGCTTCAGTGAACCCTGTACAAACTCTGATCTCTGCCGCGTTATATTTTTTATTTTAACGCTCGGATAAAACACATCTGGCTGTACGGATTAGCAAGCATCACAAACTCCTCTGTCTGCATTACAATAAATTGGCTTGCAAGGGGAAACTATGGTAACATCTGTCCGTCCGTCTGTCCCCCCCCCCATCCCACCACAGACACATTCCACAATCGGACGGTTAAAACTCTATGAGGTGTATTTATATATGGCCTTTTAGCCCTCGGAGACACACTAATCCTGAGTGAAGGGCAGTATAGTCCCAGCGCTTTGGGACATCCTCTCGACTTGAAAGGCGCTAGGCAAATCTAATTTTGTTGCTGTTGTTGTTTCATACTCAGTGTTGATATTATTGTATGGTAACCCTTGCATTTGAAATGGCGCCTTTCCCGTCCAGGAAGTTTATCAAAGTACGTACTGTACTCGGTAGGATTCGCAAAAAAAGCAAGTAAAAAGGGAGAATTTTTCCGGCTGCTTTAAATCGTATCGTCGTAAGAGTAACTTTGCTAGAAAGGTGGAGTCCAGGGGGGATTCCGAGCGGTGCAGATAATATTAATACTGATAAATAATCCATGCATTTGATATCGCGCTTGGTGCGTCTCCCAGTCGTCTCAAAGCGCTTCACAGAATGTTACTGGAAAGTGAATTGACTACATTCGTGGGCCGAAATAACCGGTCAGACCACTTTGGGAGTGGTGTGTTCAATTGTGGTCCCAATGCCCTAAAAACTGCACTCAGCACATCTGGGAGGGTGCAGTCGAAAGCAACACGAGACACGGCTGGTTTCGAGAGTTTTGGGCAATGGGGAAAGATGAGATGAGTCTCATTGTTAGAATTCTAATTGTGTTTGATATCGCGCCTTATCACGTCTTCAAAGCGCTTCACGGAATACACACTGTGAAGTGAATTGACTGACCGGAGGAACGCCACACCAAAATCGTCAAGTCCAAAGAGAGGGTTTCGTTATTGCCTCATTCAATCTGGAGTAACCAACGGGCAGATGAAGTTAGTCTTCGCAACAACAACCACAACTTTGATTCACAAAAGCGCCCTCCACGGCGTCTCAGAGCAGATGGTTAGGCCAGTGAACTGAAGATTAGAGATGTATGTACTGTATTTCACTGCCCCGAGCTTTCTGGCGAAGGTCTTCAGGCATGCCCTGAAGATGGAGAAGGACGGGACAAAGGTGGAGGGATTGAGGCAGAGTGTTGCGGAGTTTCGGAGTGGAGAGGCTGAAGCAGCGGCTTCCAGTGGTGGAACGGGGGGGAAAGAGGGACAAGCGTGATGGGGTCACAATTTGACTGATATCCTTCCACTGCCTTACCGTGCCAATGGTTTTCTCAGATCATTATTATATCAAGGCACCTGGCTTCCAGCTCAGTCAAGGTGAAGTGCTCTGAGGTGTTCTCCTGTGAAGGGCGCTGTACAAACGCAAGTTATTGGAGCTCCTGTAGTTCAGTGGTCAGAGCATTCGCCTTACAACAACAACAACAACAACAACAAATTACACTTATAAAGCGCCTTTCACGTCGGGAGGACGTCCCAAGGCGCTGCACAGGAGGCGTGTGACCCGAGCTGGGAGGGGAGTGTACGGGGAGCGGTGAAACAGGTAGGGGAGGTCGAAAAATTTGGGGTGGAACAAAAGGCACGGTCGAAGAGGAAAGTCTTCAAACCGGCCTTGAAAGAGGAAAGGGAAGAAACGAGACGGAGGGATTGGGGGATGGAATTCCATAGGGTCAGAACAAGTGTGAGACCTGTGTTCGAATCCAGGCAGATCAGAGGGGAAGTTTCCTTAACCCCGCCATACACACGCCTAATAATAATCAGTCCAAAAAAACCCACAATAACTGTTTGTGGGGGACGCTGCTGTGCGCAATTGGCTGCCGCGTTTCGCCCACAAATGTACAGTCAATTCACTTTACAGTATATTCTGTGAAGTGCTTTGTAGACGTCGATAAGATGTGAAAAGCGCTGTATCAAATGCAAGGATTATTACTCTTAATTATTTATTATCGTGCTTGTTGATGGTAATGGTGGCCCTCAATCGGTTGCGGAGATGATTTGCATTTCGAGGCGTTTGCACTGAAAGTTCAACCACAAAGACACTGCGATGAGCCATTTTGAGTAAATGAGCAAGCTTGAGTGGGGAGTGTCGAGGGAGATTGGAGCCAGAGAGAGTCGCCATTAGCCTCAGGGATCTTAGACTGGAGAGGGGAAAACTAGTTGGGAATTTCCGCTTCTGATCTCTATCTAGCAGTGAGAATGCAAATACTGTATGAACTTGTGTGGCTGGAAAGGGGTTTGGTGTGTGGGTTGTGATGTCCTTTACAATCAAATGGCATCTCCGCTCTCAGACTTTAATTTGACAATGGGATTTAAACAGAGCACCTCTGGCCTACCTATTTGTGTACACACTCACCCACCCACCCACCCACTCACTCACTCACACACGTATATAACCACCACTCACGCACACACTCAGAATCTGTTTAAAAAAAACCTTAACATTTCAGATGCGATCCTTTAGGAAGTATCGTGTATATCATCCACTCGATTTGCTTTTATTTTGTGTTTCGATGGTCTGTCTGTCCACACTCCCCACACTATCCGGATCTCCATCACCGAGTTTCATCTGACTCACTCCCCCCGCGGCTTCACCTCTTTCGACGGACGTCTCAAAACCTTCCTCTTTGACCCCTCTTTCTGTCACCGTTCCCCTCTCCACCCTCTTGGCTACCACCCCAGGCAGGGGTGGGTGCCCAGCCGGGAATTTTTGAAGCTCAATGGGACATCCTCGTGTCGTAAAAGGCGTGTATATAATTGCGATACTCTATCGTACTTTCCTTTCCAGCCTTCCCCGTCAATCCTGTCCGCGTGTGACCGCAAACCGCAGGCGCCTTAACTTGTTATTAGCCAAACATTACGCCAACCGTTTAGTACTCACTAAAGTTGTGTCTTTGTGCGGAGATCTTTGAACAATTGGGGCATTAATAACTACCACGTTTTTGGCTAAGGATGGTCAAGGTCTCTCTCTCTCTCTCTCTCTCTCTCTTCCTTTCTGACGCTCGGTGCCCAGAAAAGTCCCAAATTTTTATTTCTTCCGTCGCTATAGAACGAGAACCGCATTACACCCACACTATGCACAGTCGCCGACTGCCTCGATCGGATGGGTAATACAGTACATGGCGATGTTCGGATCCAATGTCATTACTGCAGTCTCTTATGAATCTACAAGCCTCGGGTCAGGTTCCAGCGGTTTGTCTGTGAGGTTTTTCCGTGAGCAGAGTAACCAACCCAGCAAACAACGCGAGTGAAATCAATAGATTTTTTTAGTATGAGCGAGAGTGATTTTTTTTTTCCCCTCCATCCCTTCCATTGGCTACGTCACTCCGAGACATTATCCTAGTATAACTGCAAGTTCTTGTTGTTGTTGTCTCCACTCCATTTCACCAGCCAGAAATGTCTTGCTATCTCAACGCTTGGTTAGTGGCTTCAAGCGAGGGCTATTAAAAAGACACTCGTGAACTGACGAGTGCCTTTCGGACTTGCTGTTAGCACCAAGTTCCTGTGGGTGGTAGCAAAGTGGAGCTGGTGGGAAGCCTAGGTGGTCTCCACACCACCACTTGGAGGCCGAGAGGCGAACTACGGGGTTAAAGTACAGATGAATCTCGTGGATTTGATTTATCTTTTCCTTGTTGCGCTAACGTACGCGATAATAAAACAGTAGCGGATTGAAATGACCGATGTATTATTGCTTTTTTCTGGGGGGGGGGGGGGGGGGGCTCGCCTTGGAAGGATTATTATCAGGGGTGTGGAAGTAAGGAAACCTGCCCGTGGTTTTGCCCTGACCTGGAATCGAACCCGGGTCTCGCGAACCCTGGTCTCGCCCTTGTAAGGCGAGTGCTCTAACTGCTAAACCGGAGGACTCTACTGGAACGTAGCAAAGGAACCCGGGCGAAACTAGGAATTTTCGCAACCGCTACTTTTCTTCAAAACTCCTCCGTGTGTGAATAATAAACTGGTCGCTTCAATCCGCGACTGTTTTTAGGGACGCTACTGCGCGCGATTGACTGCTGCGTTTCGCCCCCCCCACCCCACCAAAAAAAACTACAGTCAATTCACTCAACAGCGTACTCTGCGAAGCGTTTCGAGACGTCTGGAAGACTTGAAAAGGCGCTACCTCAAATGCGAGAATTATTATTCTTTCGAAAGCAGCGCAGATTATTTCCAGGGGGACCGAAGCAAAGGTCTGTTCGTTTGCTGCTTACAGTACATGTGCATTCGACCTGTTTTGGTTACATGTAAATAATCGAAATTCTTCAGTGACATCCGAAATGTTACTGTGGAGTGTTAATTACCAACAAAACAATATCCACCAGGGGATTTACTGCAGGTTGCCATAGGGAGGTTTGACTTGGAGGCTTTAAGAACACAAGAATTCCTCCCAAAGTTATTAAATGATGGAATGAAGCATTCAAGAAACTGGAGTTTGAACGGTGCTATAGAATGAGATTTTCAATCAATAATGCTTCCGTAATAATAATAATTAGAATAATCCTTGCATTCGATATAACGCCTTATCACATCTTCGAGTTTGTTTTAAAAAAAGTTGTTAGTCCCCGAAAAAGCATTCGGTCAATCAACTAACAATTGGGTTCCTACTTCTTGCTAGGTAAACAGGGGTATGTGGAGAACTTAACTAACTTAATTAACCGTGTACAGTGTTTAGTAAGCGAATGCCTGTCTGTGGACATCCGTTTGGATCACAGAGATTTAAGTGTACGCAAAGTGCTGTGTATAGAGACACAGCACTTATAGAGCTCTAAGTTCATTAATGAGTCCACCTCACCCCTTAAAAAAACATTTCACATCCTGAAGTTTGTTTCATTCCAAATTGGCTATTAAAACAGAAATATAAAATGGGAACAATGGGCTGGAACCGTTTATAATTAGACTCAGCTGGTATTTCGAATTTCACATTGTCTCCAAATTGAATTCGGTAACTTTTATGAGCAGTATCTGGTTCACAAAATTTAAAGTTGAATTTAAGGAGGAGTCAAGTCTTCCCCCATTCCCTTTCTGCTTCTCCTTTTCTCTCCCGTAAACAGGTTTACTCTGTATGTAGGAGCAAAATGTTTGCCAGTTGTGTTCTGTGTAGCTCAGTGGTTAGAGCGCTCGCCTTTACAAGCGTGAGACCTGTGTTCGAATCCAGGCAGGTCAGGGCTAAATCTTGGGCAAGTTTCCTGACTCCACACACACACACACACACACACACGCGCCTAATAATAATCTGTCCCCCAAAAAAACACAATAATAAAAATTGCGTCATTTTCAATCCACGACTGTTTATGGGAGACGCTGCCGTGCGCAATCGGCTGCCGCGTTTCACCCACAAATATACAGTCAGTCAATTCATTTTACAGTATATTCTGTGAAGCGCTTTGAGACGTCGATAAGATGTATATCAAATGCAAGGGTTATTATTACTATACTGTACTTTCAACCCTGCCAGGCTTCCCCCAGGGCTGCACTGGAATATAGAGTCACTGTCCTGGAGTTGGGGCTTGAACCCACAACTATCTGACTCTGTATGTTTTGTAGCGGAGCACAGTGGTAGATTGATGGTTGGCAAGTTTTTTTTGGGGGTCAGCCAGGTGTCTTGTCGCCTGCGGAAACCCACCACCGTGGCTTAACCTCCGCCTCGCTTCCTCCCTCTCCTCCTTCACGGCCGGTTTCAAGACCTTCCTCATCGTCCTCGCCTTCGGCTCCCCCACTAACTCTTCCCCCTCTGAGTCCCCCTATCCCGACCCTCCCACTTCCCCCCCCCCCCCCCCAGCCCGCCCGCCCAGAGTGTGCGTTGGGGGGTAACGGAAGTGAAATGACCCATTTATGAGGACTATATTGGCCAGGGACAGAACACCAGGAGAGACTCGCTTCCCTTTTTTGAGTTGCGTTCAATGGCATAACCGTTGCCGACTGCCTTAGCCCGACAGTTGGGGCATGGGCGGAAACTGACTGAGGCTGTAAATCACAGTTTGTGGCCACGGCTGATTAAACCACAGCAGATGCCAATAGCTTGGTGGGGGGGGTTGGAAGTGGGGGAGAGGGTTGGATGAGGGGGGGGGGGGGGGGGTAGGGATGGGTGCCCGCGGAGTGAGGGGAAACAGTGGGTGGGGTGCAGTGCCTACATTTCCAATCTCCTTCCTCTCTTTTCACTGCAAAGTCCACAGCAACAGCCTCCGCTTGGGTGACCTCATTCCTCACTCAGTCGTTATATGACTGGATGCCGGACAGCGTCATGGGATCTTTGTGGAGCTCCTGGAGCTCAGTGGTTAGAGCACTCGCTCGCTTTACAAGTGTGAGATCTGTGTTTCGAATCCAGGCAGGTCAGCGCGAAGCCTTGGGCAAGTTTCTTTACTCCACACACACACACACACACACACACATACACACACGCCTGACAATAATCCTCCCCCCTCCGACAAAAAAACACAATAATAAAATTAGTCATTTCACTCCACGACTGTTTGTGGGGGGGGGGGACGCTGCCGTGCGCACTTGGCTGCCGCGTTTCGCCCACAAATACACAGTCGATTCACTTTACAGTATATTCTGTGAAGCGCTTTGAGACGCCAATAAGATGCGAAAAGCGCTAGATCAAAATGCAAGCATTATTATTATTATTATTATTAATAATTCATCTTTTACTGCCTAACTCTGCCCTGGTCCTACAGAAGGAGGGTTAGTTAGCCTGAACTCGGATGAGACTGTATGGCAGGCCTCGAGAGTGTTGTCACGCCCAGAGAAGAGGTTACGTTTTAATCGAAGTCGGATGCCCAGAACTAGCACAAGTAAAATCTCGTGTTGGTTGGTTGTCACTGTGACATTGAGGGTGGTGACGTAAGCAGTGAGGCCTGTGTGGTTCTGAGTCACTCAGAGTGGGAGGATTGCTGTTCAGTTGTTGGTCTCGCTGGGTTAGCTGATCTCGGTCGGGCAGCTCAATTGGATCAGAGAGGCAAACAAACGAGCTTCGGGTTCCTCCCTCACTCAATCCCTCCTCCCACTCCAAATAATTGGATAACTCGTCAATAACTGGAGCTCCCGTAGGTCAGTGGTTAGAGCGCTCGCCTTACAAGCGCGAGACCTGTGTTCGAATCCAGGCGCCCGGGTCAGGGCGAAACCTTGGGCAGTGTTCCTTACTCCATACATACGCCTGATAATAATCCCTCCCCCCTCCACCCCCATAAAAAAAAATTGGTCGTTTCACTGTCGGACTGTTCGTGGGGGGGAACGCTGCTGTGCGCAATTAACTGCCGCGTTTCGCCCACAAATGTACAGTCAATTCGCTTCACACGTCTATTCTGGGGAGCGCTTTGAGACACGGTCTAGAAGACGTGAGAAGCCGCTGTATCAAGTGCAAGGATGATTATTATTATGATAACCCGTCAGCCGGCCTCCCACGTTCGCTCCCCAAACCGCTTTGTCCGAAACGCTTTACGGAATACCCTGCGAAGAGCTTCGAGACGTCTTTCGACGAAAGCGGAAGGCGTTGTGTCAAACGGATCCTTGCACTCGGTACGGCCTTACCACGCCCGCTTCGTCACCGGGGACTTTTGCCCGGTGTCCTCGGCTAACCGCGTCCTCCCGTTGAAATTGATCATTCAGATTTGGACCTTTCTCTTTGACCGTGTCTGCGGTCGTCTGCCTCGGCTCGGAGTCGGGCTCCGAAACGCTGTCAACCGTTAACCGAGACACTGCAGGCCCCTTATATAAACGCAAGTTGTGTTCGTGAAAGGTTCCTGTTGATTAGCTGCCCTGTTTCCCCGGCTGGGAGCAGCTGTCCCCTTTGACCAAGCTGCGTAGTTTGTCACCAGCACCTGCTTTTTTAACACATTGGGAAATGCTTATCTAACGAGTGACTAGCCCAGTCGAACAGCTATCTCGAGGCTTTAGAGACAATGAGATGATCCCACCCACCCCCGTCCTTTCATGTCGTGTTTGCTCATTGATCGAAGGAATTGGAGAGAGAGCGAGGCGTGGAGGGAGCCAACAGATGCTCGAGGCAGCAATTAATTTTGGGTTACCCCCCAACACCACCATCCCTCCTCTTAACCCCTCACCAACCGAGACGGTTTGGAGTTAGTGCCTTAGCTAAAGTTCGTTTATCTTGACTTGGCAGGCAAGATTTGTGTAAATGTCACAAGGAGAGATGGTGCGTTTCCTGTGCAATTTTTGGCAGTGTGTGGGTGGTCTGATTGTCCATCCCTGTGTGTGTGTGTGTGTGTGTGTGTGTATATGTTTGGGGGTTTCCATTCTCTTCATGCTGTGGTCAAACTTAACATGCATCTGTGGTAACATGTATCTTCGACAACACGAGAGGGTGGTGGGTGGCTGGGGGGTAAGGGGGTTGAATCTCAGCTGACAACAGAGTAAACTGCCAGGAACAACAAGACGACTAGAGGAGACGTGTGAGAGGGTAAATCTTTGCTCACCCTCACGTGCAAAAGTGCGTTGTTGGTGACACTGCGGAGTCTTGTAGCTCTGCGGTTAGGACGCTCGCCTCACAAGAGAGGTTCAATACCGGGCTGGGCGGAACGGATTTCTTTACTGTTTACTGGTTTAAAAAAAAAAGTAGGAACCCGGTTGTGAGTCGATTTGCGGATCGCTTTTTTCGGGGGGTAAATAATTCCTTCCAAAAAAGCACGACCGTGCGCAATTGGCTGCCGCGTTTCGCCTACGAATACGGTCGATTCACTTGACTGTGTATTCTGTGAAGCGCTTTGAGACGTCTCGACCACACGGTAAATAAAGCGCCGTATCAAATGCAAGGGTTGTTATATTATCATTATCTTTGTCTGGGATCAGAGCGAGCTGACTGTGGATCCAGAAGGCGAGAGATTTGCTGCCTTTCTCTGTGCCTCTCGCTGTCTCTCTCTCTCTCTCTCTTTTTCTCTGCCTCTCTCCGGCGTCAAAAACTCCGATGTGATGCCTCGCTCGCTCCCATTGTCAATCCACGTTTCAGTCTCACAATGATTCAGGTTTCTGAAATCTAATTGGTGGTGCGTCAGTCCTGTCTGTCAGCAGAGACCCCGATGTCACCTTCGCTGTGTGTGTGTGTGTTTTTTTGCTGCCGTGAATCTTGTATCACTTGAACAGAAGAGTTTAAGCACGTTTTAAGTCAGGCTGGTTTGCAGAGGAAGCCAGTCGCCCTGCGCTTCAGGACGTCCTTCCGACATGAAAGGCGCTTTGCAAATACAATAGTGTAATTGGCTCGTATTTTAGCTGAGGGCTGGCGGCTTATTTGCTTTCAACCCCTGAGTCGTTGCCCCTGTTTTCCGTTAAAATTGACGAGAGAACGAGAGAGAGACGAGGGAGGGAGAGAGGGGAGGGAGCGAGGGAGGGAGGGAGAAAGAGAGAGAGAGAGATAGAGAAACAAGCTCCCATTCCCTTCCGAACACGGTAAATCACCATGTGCAATAATAATAATAATAATAATAATAATAATCCTTGCATTCGATCTGGCGCTTTTCACGTCTTCCCGACGTCTCAAAGCGCTTCACGGAATATACCGTAAAGTAAATTGACTGTAGACTTGTGGGGGCGAAATGCGGCAGCCAATTGCGCACAGCGGCGTCCCCCCCCCCACAAACACAAAACTGGGATACTCTTCACCACACTGTCAGACAACTGGTACATTGGCAAAGGGACGCCATACCCTGCCCGAAGGGCTCTAGTTGACGCTCCTATTGTTGTTGTTGCTGCGGCCTCCGTCACGGGGGCTTATCTGTGCGCTTGTTTGTGGGAGAGCAAGGACAGTGATATTCGCAAGGATTGTCGATAAGCGAAGCGTTCTGTTTTGATTTTAATTCCAGCTCACGGCTTTCAGAGTGAGGCCAGTGCCTTGTGTATCCGCAGTGACCCCGAGCGAGATCTGGGTGTGGGCGGTGGGCGGTGGGAGGGAGAGAGAAAATGACGCAGTGTACGCCTGCGTTACTCGGCGCTTGTTGTTTTTTAAATTTTCCGGTTGCGTTCGCGTCCGATCCTTGAAGACGGGATCAGATACGACGTAGTAATAATAAAATAATTCCTTGCCGTTGACATAGCGTCTTATCATTGATACAGCGCCTTTGAGACGTCTCAAAGCGCTTCGCGGGAAATCCTGTACCGTAAAGTGAGTTGACTTTACAATAATTAGTGATCATTATTGTCAAAATATCAAACTGGAGTGTGCCGGAGATGGCTAACGTGGGCGGACGGATGACCGTTGGGATGTCGTGCGGAAGCGTCTCAGTGTTGAACTGAACCGCGCCGGAGATGTGGAGCGAACGCAGGTCAACGCAAGACAATGTGGGATTATCTGGCCATCCACATGCACAGATGGTGCTGGCAATTCACATCCGAAGCCACCTGGATTCAGATGCTAATTAAATGAGACTTGCGCGTTAATTAGTATATTAGTATAGCTGCTCAGTCCCCACCCACCCACCCACCCCCTCCCCAACCCCAGCAAATCAAATAGGGCTGTGCATCTCCCCTTCTGTGTATTTTAGGGTCATTGTTTTGCCTGGGGGTGAAATTTGGGGATCTCTTCTTTTCGGGAACTTTGGAATCGAGACTTGAATCCCTTTGAAGATTCCGACGTTCTGCGCTTTCTTACGCCGGGCCTTTGGAACAACGACGACAACGACGACTTTCATTTCTGCACCATCTCGCCCCCAGATGCACACACGGTCAATTCACTTTACAGTACATTGTGTGAAGCGCTTTGAGACGTCGATAAGACGTGAAAAGCGCCGTATCAAATGCAAGTATTACTATTAGCTACAGGAACGCTGCAGGGCTAAGATCGATGCGTGATTGTGTTTCCAGAAATCTTGCTTATCTGCACATTGCGCCCCTGCCTGCCTGTGTAACTTTTTCCAAAGGTCAGTGTGATAATGCTCGCAGTCAGTGGTTAAGCATTGCTGCTGCCTTCGCTGCTGTTGTTGCTGCTCTAGCTCAGTGGTTAGAGCGCTCGCCTTATGAGTGTGAGACCTGTGTTCGAATCCAGGCGGGTCAGGGCGAAGCCTTGGGCAAGTTTCCTTACTCCACACACACACACACACACACGCGCGCCTAATAATAATCAGTCCCAAATAAAAAAAAACACAATAGTACCATTAGCCATTTCAATCCACGACCGTTTGTGGGGACGCTGCCGTGTTTTGCCCACAAATATACCGTCAATTCACTTTAACATTATATTCTGTGAAGCGCTTTGAGACATCGATGAGATATCTTATCGATATAGCGCTTTTCACGTCCTCTAGACGTCTCAAAGCGCTTCACAGAATAGACTGTAAAGTGAATTGACTGTATATTTGTGGGAGAAACGCGGCAGCCGATTGCGGACAGCAGCGTCCCCCCCCCCCCCCCCCCCCAAAACACTCGTGGATTGAAATGACCATTTTTGGGGGGGGAAGGATTATTAGTAGGCGTGCGTGTGGAGTAAGGAAACCTGCCCAAGGTTTCGTCCTGACCTGCCTGGATTCGAACACAGGTCTCAGGCTCTCTATGGCGAGTGCTCTAACCCCTTGAGCTACAGGAGCTCCACATTTACAGTGCCTACCGAGCTACGGTACTTTTGGTTGCTCGCTGTGTGTGTGTGAAGCCACCTCAAAAAAACTGCCGGTGAACAAAAAGAAAAGACAAATAGTTTGGCTGGACTGCTTTCGAAACGATCAGAAATTGAACTGATTAAAATGGCAGTTTCCTCACTAAACTCATGACAGATTACATGGGGGGGGGGGGGGGGGCGCCAATCAGATAATGGAGTTTCAGATCTTATTGATTATCGACCACATAGGTCCAGTTTCGACCTGGATGAAAAGGTCTGGTTCTAATTTAGGGTTAACTTTACAACCGCAGTTCAATCGCGTTCACAACTCAAAGGAAGGATTGAAGTCTGGAGTCCTGTAACATAAATAATATAACGATAATCCTTCCATTTAATATAGCGCTTTTCACATCTTTTAGACGTCTCAGAGCACTTCACAGAAGAGTGAATTAACTGTATAATTGGTGGGCGAAACGCCGCAGCCAAATTTGCACACAGCTGCGTTCCCCCACAGGCAGTCGTGGATTGAAATGACCGGTTTTATTATTTTTTTGGACGGAATTTCTATTAAGCGTGTGCGCTTGTGTGTGTGCGTGTGTGTGTGTGTGCGTGTGTGTGTGCGTGTGTGTGTGCGTGTGTGTGTGCGTGTGCGTGTGCGTGTGGAGCGAGGAAAGTTACGGCCAGTTTGTGGGACACTGTTCCACAATTCGCTGCCGCGTTTCGCTCACGAAATACACAAGCAGTTTCCACTTTGGAATATTTTCTGTGAAGCGCCTTGAGACGTCTCCACGGCGTGATCAGGCGCTTTATCTTACACACGTGTTGCTGTTGTTGTTGTTGTAGCTGCTGCTGTTAAGCAGCCTGTCTAACCAGACAAAGGGCTGCATTGTATTGAAGTGGATGAAATTCGACCTGCAATAAAATATTGCAAGACATCCCTGTAAAGCATTAACTTGTGTGTGTGTGTGTGTGTTTTCACTAGCGAGGCTAGAATGGTTTATGGTGGCTTCTGAGGGTGGGTGTGTTGAAGGCAATCAGTCAGTGTTGGATCGATCGCGACTGTTTTCCCCGACACTTGTGTGTGTCTAGCCTGTGTCTTCCTGGCCAGCTGGCTGAGATCTACGCCAATTTAGCCCTGTTTCTCTGGTCTACTCCGGCACTCGGAAGACACTTCCAGTGACCTATTGGGTTTCTCTCAGCTGAAACTCACCAGATTTGTTACTAGGCAGAAACGGTTAGCCCTGTCCTCCTCCCCCGTTGTCTCGTCATCTCTTGCTCTCTCTTTTTTACTTAGTGCGGGGAGAAATTAGGCATAAAAACTCTGCGGTGCTTTAACTTAGTACGGACGACATTCTCTCGAGATCAACGCATCGTGTCCCCCAGCACATCTCAACCCCTTTTCTGATAGATTTCTGGGCGCTTGTAAATATTTACCAGAACGTGGTAGACTCAGTGGTCAGAGCGCTCGCCTTGCGCTACAAAGCGTGTGAGACCTGCGTTTGGAACCCGAGGCAGTGTCAGGTCCGAAACATGGGGAAAGTTTCCTTATTCCACACACGCGCGCGCGCACACACACACACGCACACGCACATGCACACACACGCACACACGCGCACACACGCACATGCACGCACGCACACACACACGCACGCGCGCGCGCACGCACACCACACGCCCACACGCCTGATAATAATCCCTCCCTGCCAAGAAAAAACCACGATCATAATAATCAGTTCAGGGGACGCTGCCGTGCGTGATTGGCTGCCGCGTTTTGCCCACAAATATACAGCGGATTCACTTTATAGTAC
The DNA here is from genome assembly GCA_035084275.1 of Hydrolagus colliei. NCBI lineage: Eukaryota > Metazoa > Chordata > Chondrichthyes > Chimaeriformes > Chimaeridae > Hydrolagus > Hydrolagus colliei. The sequence continues at coordinate 10,599,373 of CM068763.1, read as the reverse complement.
ATCCTTGAGATGTCTAGAAGACGCGAAGTTTGCTGTATCAAACGCAAGGATTATTATTATTAATATAATTTCATAATTTAGTTGTGTGTTTTTTTTATCGCCCTCACCCCTCCACTCCACCGCTTACATTGGAACCTTATCCGAATAATCTTATACTCAATCCCTGTAATTAATCGCAACTCAATGATCCAAACTCGGTGATTGATGCGTCTGGTTTGTAGGCAACCAACCGGTCGTGCAAAAGGACAGGAGGGTTGGGTGGGGTGCGGGGGGGGGGGGGGGCGGGGGTGGAAACGTATTTTTTTCGAAGAGAATCTAGTTCAATCTACACCCCGTGCCCCAAACTGTGCGCTGTATCCCCAGATTTGTATTTCCTCACGGAAGTGGATCTGATTTTCTTCTTGAAAGAAATGGACGCTTGCCGCTTCCACCGTATCGACCGCCGGCGAAGGGAGGGAAGGAGGGAAGGAGAGAGAGAGGGAGAGGAAACGCCATTGGGAAAAGTTTCAGTGGGAACCAACTCTCTGTTTTTTTTGATTTTTTTTTTAAAAAACGGGAGAGAAACAAAAGTCCAGCCCAATTTTTTTTTTGCAGCCGCTGTCGGGTAATTTGGCTCGGTTTGATTTTCCTGTAGCTCATTGGTTAGAGAACTCGCCTGACAGTTGAGCGAGAGACCTGGGTTTGATTCCCTCCCGATGATATATTTTTTTTGGGGGGGGGGAAAAAAGCCAATAATAAGTCGGTCACTTCACTCCACGGCTGTGTGTGTGGGTGGGGGGGGTGCGGGGGGGGGGGGGGGGTGCGGGGGGCGACACACACCGCTGTGCGGAATTGGCTGCCGCGTTTGAATTACAATTCAATTGCCTGGTGGGCGGTGGGAGGAGCTGTGGCCAACTCTGGATAAATAGCTTGAATCAGCTGGAGCTCAGAGGGCTAGAGCTCCTCACCACTCAACCTCTCTCTCCTGTGTGTGTGTCTCTCTCTTTCTCTCTCTCTCTCTCTCTCTCTCTCTCCGCCTCTTGCCTTTCTCTCTGCCTCTGAATCTCCCTGTTCCGCGTATCTCTGTTTTCTGTGTCTCAGTAACTCTCTGTATTACTCGATATCTCTGTGTCCTGTGTCTGTCTTTCCATATCCCGTCTCTGAAACTCCCTGTATCTCTCTCTCTCTCTCTCTCTCTCGCTCTCTGTGCGTGCCTCTCTTTGTCTCTGTCTCCCGAATCTCTCACTAGTCTTGGAACTCTAATCTCTGTTTCTGTCTCTGTGACTCCTGTATCTCTCTCTTTTTCTCTCTCTTTTTCTCTCTCTCTCTCTCTTCTCTCTCTGGCCACCATGAGAGTATCTGCCACCATGGACACCCGCGAGGACTATCTCACCTACGACGAATGCCAAAAGGCTCGTATCAAGGTAGTCGGGGGGGGGGGAGAAATCCTACCTTTTCTTTGCTGTGAAAGTTATATTTTAAGGAGGCGCCGTTTGTGCTGAAGTCTTACGTTCGTCAAAGTTTAGCTTTGTTTCCAATGTTTTTTCTTTCTCTCCCTCTCCCTCTCCCTCTCTCTCTCTCTCTCTCTCTCTGTCTCTCCCTCTCACACGCGTAGGTACATTGCCTGCCGTGTACGGAGGTGGAGTAATAATAATACTACTAATAATAAGACAGAGTGCCCTTTCATCACGTCGTCGAGACGTCTCGAAAGGCTTCACGGGCTTTACCGTAAAGCGGAGTGACTTGTTATTTTGTGGGCGAAACGCAGCAGCACAAAGCAGTTGTCTCTCAAGCAGTGATGATAATAATAATCCTTGCATTTGATATCGCGCTTTTCACATCTTATCGACGTCCCAAAGCGCTTCACAGAATATACTGTAAAGTGAATTGACTGTATATATTTGTGGGCGAAACGCGGCAGCCGATTGCGCACAGCAGCGTCGTCCCCCCCCCCCCCCCCCCCCCCCCCCCCCCACAAACAGTCGCGGATTGAAATGACCAATTTTATTATTGTGTTTTTTTTGGGACGGATTATTATTAGGCGCGCGCGTGTATGTGTGTGTGTGTAAGGTAAGGAAACTTGCCCAAAGTTTTACCCTGACCTGCCTGGATTCGAACACAAGTCTTCCCCAGCTTGCAAGACAAGTGCTCTAACCACTGAGCCACAGGAGCTCCATGGAGTGAATGATGAATTGTATCTGCCGACAATGGCCTCACCCCCAGCGGGTTACATTGGAACGTCGGTTTAGGATAGGGTTCGAACCCACCCACCTTCTCGCTCAGAGCAGAGAGTCCCTACCACAGTACTGCACCCGCCTTTAATGATTCTAAAAGTCCTCTCGACGTGAAAGGCGCTCTACAAATGTAATTTATTGTTGTTGCTGCTGTAATAATTTGATGATTAGATTCATAATTGCGCTGAAGATCCACGCGAAAGGCTTTTAGACTCTTTTCAAAAATGTATGATTTTTTTCTGCGCGCGCGCACGAGAGACATCTCAACGCTATATCAAATGCAAAGATTTCTGTTTTTATTATTCTTACTTCCCCTATTTGAAGTTTGTGTGTGTTAAACACATCGTAATGTTTGTTCAGAGTCCCAGGGGCAGATAGGATTTTGTTTAATTTCAGAAAAACAATCTTTTTTTCCTTTTTAAAACTGGAAAAATAAAGACGCTTTATCTTAAAAGTAACTGTGCCGTTGTAAAAGCACTTTACGAGGTGTTTAAGGCTATTGTTTTTCTCTCACTCTCTCTCTCTCGCTTTTTATGTCTGAATGGATTTGGGGTCTTTGTTGTTCATAGACTCTCTTTTCCTTTGTTGTATTTGTTTCGCTGAGAAAGACTGATTATCTGAACAGTTCAACTCCCTGCTACAGCCAGCAGCTTTATGAGATTGTCACTCAAAAGTTGTTGGGGCAGGGGGTTTGGAAGTTAGTTGCTTGAGCTGGAAGGAAAATTGATTTGGTGAGCGAAGGAGGGAAGGAGAGAGAGAGAGAGACTGTTCCTGTTTTCGAGATGAGGTAACTGTAGAAATAATTTTTGTAGCCTCGGAACGGGAGACTGCGTCAATCGATAAGACTTGCTTTCAAAGCTTGCTCCAAACGTACCCTTTAAAAACCTCCACTGGGGGAACCGGGGAATTGCTCTCGATAGCCGAGCAATTGTGTAAGCTGCATTGTGGCTCAAATTAACATACAATTAATTACACTATATGATAGACACTTGTATCTGCAGTGTGAGTTTGCTGATTTATTAGCTAGATAGTGGGGTGGGGGGGGGGAAGGGTTCTGATTTAGGTGTTGTTGTTTGCTATGAGGGTGAGCCCAGGGCTGAGGAGAAGGAAAATCTAGTTTGGTCACAATTGGTTTGCCTTTCAATCAGAGAGTGTTTTGTTTGTGATTTTATTTTCACCCACCCCCCCTGAAAAACCGAGACAGCAAATGCAAAGGAGTGAATAGCGTTTATACCGCGCCTTTCACATCGTGAGGACGTCCCAAGGCGCCGAGACGAAATAATAATCACCCTTGTGTTTTATGTAGCACGTTTCACGTCTTCTAGACGTCTCAAAGCGCTTCACAGAATATACTGTAAACTGAATCGACTGTATATTTGTGGGCGAAACGCGGCAGCCAGTTGCGCACTGGCAACGTCTCCCCCCCCGTCTCCCCCCCGTCTCCCCCGTCTCCCCCCCACACACACACAACCAGTCGTGGGTTGAAATGACCCAATTTAGCATTGTTATTCTTGGGGGGATTATTGTTAGGCGTGTGGAGTAAGGAAACTTGCCCAAGGTTTCGCCCTGCCTCTCGTTTGTAAGGCGAGTGCTTTAATCTCAACTTTGACGTGAGGAATGGATGGATTAAAGGGTATGAGTGATCGAGCGAGTGCGATGATATTCAGGCGCCTTTTCCTGTTTTGCAAAAATTCCACGGCAGCGTATTCCAATTGTGGTTCAGTTTTCATTTCAGATTACATCAGGTTCAAATAATAAATCGGTCATTTCAAAAGGGTTTCACACAGAGCGCCTCTCACACAAGAGGACATCTCAAAGCGCCACGCAGGGTTTACCTTTAGAGGACAACAACTCTCTTGTAGGCGCGATATTTTTCTTTAGCAGCGGAGAGGAAAAGCACATCCAAACTTGAATGTCAAGCAGCAGTCCCACGGAAAGACAATGCCATGAATCGCAGAAGTGAATCTTGTGCAGTTTGTCAAAGTCACCTCACTCGCAGTAAGATATCGCTGGCCTTTTTGACAACACATTGTGTCACAGAAGGCAAAGCAGAGAGCCATGCTGTATGACTCTTGATTTCGACATCAACAAAACTGCTAGAATAGGACTGGGTGTCGCAAAGTAGCGTTTACTGCTTTTTCAGTAATACACATATTACACCCGTTTTACACAATGCACTGCAAAATGGGTGTATATTTTGTGGGCAACCGGAATAAACCTTCTTATTAAACACAACGCAAGTCAAGAGAGCGATTAAAGTTTTCCAAATATGTGTGTGGGCAATTTGCCAAGGCTGTGTGTAACAAAGATTTAAAATCTTCTCGGTAACCCTCCTCGACAGAGAGTTCATGGAGTTCCATTCATTGAGCTGTGCCAAGCTGGTCGGTCTGTCTATCTTTCAAGCGCAGGGTTAAAAACTTTCCCTTAACAATCTCATTGCGCTCGGGACGGGCGGCCGTCTCAAAGCGCTCGTCTCTGTGTGTGTGTGTGTGTGTGTGTGCGCACATGTGAGTGAGTGTGTGGGGGGGGGGGAGAGAGAGAGAGACCCAACGAAATGACACCAGCCCACACTTTCTTAGAAAAATATTTGCCAGTCAGCCGTTTCAAGTTGAGTTAAGTGAGAAGTCGACATGTAGAGACATATTCGGTTTTTTCAGTTACATCTGGATGAAAAATGGCTTGGAAAAATCCTCCTGGGTTTCCGGTAATGACACATTATTATTTTGGGGGGGGGTGGCGGGGGGGGGTAGGTGGGTATTTTATCACCCAGCCAATAGCCCCAGCGAGGGTAACTGTGATCCAATGACCATCTGCTCTTCCCCTACGTGTTTCTCTCCTTGTTCGAACAAGTCAACGACACTCGAAGTTGCCTTGTGTGTCCAGGCATCTCCTCTTGCTCGTTCCCGACCCCCTTGTGCTGTCGGAAGTTCGATTGTCGCCCACTGGAAGGCATCGCTAGTTTTGAAGTCCGTCGTTTTCTTGCGGATCCTTCAAGAATCATCATCATCATCATCATTCATAACAGCTCGCGTTTGACATGAGCGCTTTTCACGTCTTCTAGCCTGTGCCTCAGAGCGCTTGGCAGAACACGCTGCAAAGTGAAGTGACTGTGTATTTGCGGGCGAAACGCGGCGGCCAATTTGCGCACAGCAGCGTCCCATCCCCCCCCCACCCCGCAAACAGTCGTGGATTGAATATCCAAATTATTATCGGGGGAGGGCTTGGGGGGCTTCTTATCGGAGGGATCCCTTTTTAATTACCTAAAACCCAAGGCGTAGCTTTACATAAGAGGAGGGAGGAGGCCAACTCTCGGCTGGGCAGAGAAAAACATTTCGTTTAAGTGTAAGAAGTGTGTGCGTATGGGTGTGCTGTTTTTCAAAGTATTAGTGAGGCAGAGCAGAGGTATGCTGAATGATGTAACTAACCTAAGGGTTGCTGCATGCAAGGCAGGAGACGGAGGGAATGTAGAGAGAGAGCATTCAGTTGCCTGGCTCGCTTCGAGATTAGACTCGATTGCCAACAGCGGTAGAAACTCAATGGAAACCTGTCCCTCACACAGCGTTTCGTTTCCTGAACTTAATAGCTGCCAACTTTCAAATGGTATGTTCGTGTCTCTTAGTGCCCGTGTAGCTATATGTGGAAATGTAATACGATATTAATATACATCGTGTGTCATAGTGATATGTATACTGTATACTAATAATCCTTTGATATAGCGCTTGAATATAGACGTGAAAAGCGCTACATCGAATGCAAGGATTGTTATCAATATTAGCAACATTTAAAAAAATATTCATATACATATGCCCTACCCCTCCCCGTGCCATCTTTTTTCCCCTAATCCCACTTCCGTGACTGTTTGTGGTACGCTGCTGTGTGCAATTTGGCTGCCACATTTCGTGCCCACAAATATACAGTCAATTCTCCTACTCTCCTTCATCCTCCCCCAACCCCTCCCACCCCCCCTGCTCTTGCCCCTGCTTAAATGTACAGCGCCTTGTGACGTCTTCTAAACGTAAAAGGCGCTACATAAATGTCAATTTTGATTGATTGATTGATTGAGTGATTGATATATTTTTTCAGGAGCGCAAAGTTAAAATCCCGCGACCTCTCGGACAAGGTCCAAGTTCCTTCATTCCCGTCAAGGAGGTATGTGGTTTCTCGATTACTTGGTTATTTTTTTTAAAAAAAGAATGACTTCTTTAACTTGCAATATACAACGCTTTGCGTTCAAACGACCGCCGGGAATATTGGCAGAATGTAAAGTGAATTGATCAACTGTATACTTTGTGGGTAAAACACTTTTCGCTGTGTTATAAAGACATCCTTGTCGTACAGATTAGTCATTTTGCAGTGTCATTCTGGATCCTTAAGAGGAAAAAAGCTTCACAGTACAGTAATGACTGTCCGTTCTGTTTTCCTTTCCTTTCTCCCCACCGACTTCTCGTGTCACGCACCTCCCTCCCACTCCGGTTTTAACGGAAAATAACCGTGGATTAAGTGACCGTTTCCATGACTGTTTTAAAGGTTTATCGGTTCTCTTGTCTGAGGAGTGAAAGCCAGTGTTACAAGTTTTCCTTCAGAGTTGCATCAGCTAAGCAATTATTTGCAAGCAGCTGTTCTGGCTTGTGTCGTTTGCCGTGGCCATTGGACAACAAGTACATAGCCACAGAGCCTCTCTTGCCATTCGTAATATTTTCGACGGAGTTAGTTAAGAGTGAAGATCGTGAGGGGAAGCGCTTTATTTTTGTCGCTGCTGTGCGAATGATGTACGAACAATGCTCGCCTTCGACGCAGCGTGTCGGGGCGACGTCTCGAAGCTCTTACGCCTTCGCCGTAACGTGTAGTGGCTGCATTGGAGGGCGATTTATGAAGAGGCAGGGAAGTGGGGGTTGGAGAGGGGAGCAGGGAGAGGGTCTGTGTTGGTGTGAGTGGGTATATATATGTATATACACACACACAGAAAGTCTCTCACATACATATGCGCAAACAGACACCCACACATACAGACACGCACACAGCGAGAGAAACAAAAATAAAATTACTCTTGTATAGCGCTTTCCACGTCGGGAGGACGTCCCAAGTTGTCTCTCGCTCGCGCGCGCGCACACACACATACACACACACACACACACACAGCCAAATTAGGGTGACTGAGTTCACCTTCTGAAGGATTGCCTTATACCTGATAAGGGGACTGCAAAACAAATAAGTCTCTATTTCGAGTGGCTGCTGCAGATTACAGAGCGAGCCGTAAACATTTTTTCTCTCAAAATAATCCAGGGGTAGACTTTGTTTTATTCAAATAACCGACTAAACCGTGACAACTGTTGACATTATTAAGGCATCGGATTCTGTTTGGATGCCTCAAGGAATAAAAGATTTGAGGTTTGAAAACCTGTTCAAAAATATGAAGGTGCTAATTGGACTCGAGGGATTATTATTAAAAGGGTGAAACTTTTTCCCTTTGTTTGCCTGCTCTCCCTCTCTGTCCTCCATGCTTCTTTCTCTACCCTCCCCCAACTTCTCTCCCTATCGTGTACTCTCTCTCTCTCTCTCTCTCTCTCTCTCTCCCCTTTCTCTCGATCCTTCCCGCCTCTCTATCCTCGATGGGCAAGTTTCCTTACTCCACACACAAACTCCTAATAAGAAGCCCTCCCCCCCCACAAAAAAAAACACACAACAATAAAAAATGGGTCATTTCAACCCACGGCTGTTTGTGGGGGACGTTGCCGTGCGCAATCGGCTTCCGCGTTTCGCCCACGAATAGACAGTCCATTCACTTTACAGTCTATCCAATGAAGCGCTTTGAGACACAGTCTCGAAGACGTGAAAAGCAGCTCGATCAAATGCAAGGGTTGTTATTACTGTATATTATGATACCTTCTGTTGCAGATCCTGCAGGAAGGCCTGGACGAGGCCGAGAGGCAGCTTTTCGTCGAGGCCTTTGTGTCGACCGGCCGAGTGGACAACGTCACCATGGTGATGGGCTTGCACCCACAGTATCTCAGCAGCTTTTGGAAAACCCAGTACTATCTGCTGCAGATGGACGGCCCTCTGCCCTATCACTACAGGCATTACATTGCCATCATGGTGAGTTGTCACCCCAACGCTTGCGCTAGGAGGGACCTTGGCATTTTATATGTCCAGCAATTCCTATGTCCCAAGGTTTAAGCCAGCCCCCCCCCCCACCCCCCCCACCGTACCCCCCATGCAAGGTGGGAGTCCTGTAGCTCAGTGGTTAGAGCACACTCGCCTTACAAGCGAGAGAGACCTGGGTTCGATTCCTGGCAGGCCAAAACCTTGAGCACGTTTCCTTACTACACACACACACACACACACACCTGGTAATAATCCCTCGAAAAAACAATCATAAATTGGTCATTTCAATCCACGACTGTTGGTGGGGAGTTCTAATTAGTAGCATTATTATGTATTACTGTCTTCTCGTTCTTGTTCCTGCCCCTGCGGGTCTTCCTCAAATAGACCAGGAGCCTTCTTCTGATCGAGTGTTTCCCTCTGGTGTTTTGTTGCAGGCTGCAGCCCGCCACCAGTGTTCCTATCTGGTCAACCTTCACATCAACGAGTTCCTCCAAGTTGGCGGAGCTCCCGAGTGCTGAACGGCCTGAACTTCGTGCCCCAGAAGATGAGGAACCTCAATGAAATCAACAAGATATTGGCTCACAGACCGTGGCTCATCACGAAGGAGTACATCGAGGTAAATAACGCCTCCATTTTTTTTTTTTTTTTTAGCTTTTCCCCTCACATCTCCGTGCTCACCCACGGCCTCGTTCTCCCGCTCGCCTCCATCCGTTGCGCCAAATCTGCGGTTCCACCGCACGCCTCCTCGTTTAAGGTTTCCGGCGTTGAGCGGTTAGAGAACCCGCCTGACAAGCGGGAGAGACCTGGGTTCGAATCCAGGCAGGTCAGGGCGAAACGTTGGGCAAGTTTCCTTTCACGTCTTAGGACGGGTGGGCTGAGGGGGGGGTGGCGGCGGGGGTTGGGAGGGGGTATTATTCGGAGTTGCCAATGGGGCCAACGAAGAGAAGGCGGGACTTGAAGGAGGCCAGGGAGTGGGTGGGGGAGGCGGAGGGACTGCGGGAAGGAGTTCCACGGGTCGGGGGCAGAGTGGCTGAAGGCTCAAAAATGTCAAGGGCTGCCGAGATTCTGGCGAAGGTTAAGGGTGTGACGGGCGCTGTGTAAATGCAATCGGTTGACGGGCGCTGTGTAAATGCAATCGGTTGCTGTACCTCATGTGTCTTTATCTCCCTGCCTTTTCTCCGGCCCCCCCCCCCCCCCACCCCCATCTCCCGCAGAACCTATTGAAGGCTGGCGAGAGCAGCTGGACTCTGGCCGAGCTGATTCACGCTGTAGTTCTCCTCACCCACTACCACTCCCTGGCTTCCTTCGTGCTGGGCTGCAGCATCAGGCCTGAGCTGGACCAGGAGGGCGGGGTACACGTTCAGGCCCCCCCTCGCCGCCCTCCCCGCACAGCCGTGGCTCGCCGGACAGCCCCAGGAAGGCCGTTAATGGCAACGGAGTAAGTGAATCCATTCCACCCGCCCACTCCACCCTTCCATTCACCAGCACGAGCGCTTAGCGAGGGGCTCGGAAATGGTTCATGCGCGCAGAGATGGATGGCGTGTTTGATTTCAATCGCTGGGTTTGGGTGGAGATAGGGAGGGGGGGCAGGGAGGGAGGGTGGGCAGTGGTAGGGTTGGAGGGAGTAGGGTAGGGGTAGAGGGAAGGAGGGTGGGGCAGGGGGTGGAGGGGAGGGAGGGGAGGGAGGGTGGTGGGCTGGGGATAAAGGGAGGGAGGGAAGGTGGACAGGGAGAAGAGCAAGTGAGAGGGCAGGGGTGGTGGGGAGGTGGAAGTAGGGAGGGAGTTAGGGAGAGGTGGAAAGAAGGAAGGGAGCAGGTCCCATTTTGACCGGCAACACGTACAGGAATCCCTCTGACCGGTGGCGTTTGCGGTGGTTTCTCAGGCCAGGGACGAGGTGGAGGTGCTGATGGAGAAGATGAAGGTGCTGCAGGAAGGGAGGCTGGACGAGGAGGCCAGCCAGGAGGAGATGGCCACTCGGTTTCGAGAGGGAGAAATGGGAGAGTCTGCTCGTCACGCCCACAGGTAGTGTCCTGGCCCTCAGCCCCAAGGCCACACACGCAAAGCCTTTACTTAGCGCCTCTCAGAGGCTCGCTCGTTTGTTTGCATTCCTCAGACCATTGATCTGGCTCGGTCAGTATAGCAAACTCGCCTCGGGGGAGGCCAGAACGTAATGGGTGCAAGGTCGGGATTTTTGAACTCACAGTCTAGGCCGACTGTTTGGGGAGGGAGGGGAGGGAGGGAGGGGGTGGGGGGGAGGGAGTGGGGGGGGGGGAGGGGAGGGGAGGGGGGGGTAGGGGCGGAGGGAGAGAGAGCGAGACGGAGCGACATAATAATCCCTTGAAACAAAACTCAATAAAGAATTAATCATTTTCAATCCACGACTTTTGTGGGGGGGGACGCTGCTGTGCGCAAAAGGCTGCCGCGTTTCGCCCACAAATGTACAGTCGATTCACTTTACAGTCTATTCTGTGAAGCTCTTTGGGACGCAGTCTAGTTCGACGTGAAAAGCGCTACATCAAATGCAAGGATTATTGTTCCACTGTTGTTATGATGACGATGATTTATTACTTGAGCACGGCATCTCCTCTCCCAGCAGACGACTGTGAAACCTCGCCCCCCGACCAACCTGTCGTGCCTGGTGAAGGACGCGGAGTTCGGGTACAAGGACTTCAGCCGGCGCGGGGAGTACACGCCACCCACATTCCGCGCGCAGGTAACGGAACAGGAGTACTCCCGGAGCTCAGGGGGTTAGAGCGCCCGCTCGCCTTACAAGCTAAAAGCGCGAGATCTGTGTTTCGAATCCGGGCAGGTCAGGGCAAAACCTTGGGCAAGTTTCCTTACTCCACACACACACATACACCACAAGCGCACACACACGCGCGTCTGATAATAATCCGTCCCCCACAAAAAAAAAACAATAATAAAAATTGGTCACTTTCAATCCACGACTGTTTGTGGGGGACGCTGCTGTGCGCAATTGTCTGCCGCGTTTCGCCCACAAATATACAGTACATTCACTTTACAGTACATTCTGTGAAGCGCTTTGAGACGTCGATAAGACGTCGTGAAAAGCGGTCAAATGCGAGGATTATTTACTGGTAGTGTTATTATTGTTACTGGTATTTATGAGGCTTGTGCCTGTCCCTCTAGGATTATTCGTGGGAGGACCATGGCTACTCGTTGATTAACCGCCTGTTCCCTGAAGTTGGCCAGCTTTTGGATGAGAAGTTTCAGGTGGTTTACAACCTGACGTACAACACGATGGCCATGCACTGTGACGTAGATACCTCCATGCTGAGACGCGCCATTTGGAACTATATCCACTGTGTGTTCGGCATCAGGTACGCGATGGCTTGTGTGCGTTCCGCCCGGCTCGTGTGGTAACTCTTTCCCCTCCCAGGGCCAGAAAGTTGTGGGTTCAAGCTCCTGCAGCTCAGTGGTTAGAGCGCTCGCCTTACAAACGTGAGAGCAGGTCAGGGCGAAACCTTGGGAAAGTTTCCTTACACCGTCCACGCACCTAATAGTAAACCGTCTGAAAAAAATATACAATAATAAAAAGTGGTCATTTCAATCCACGACTGTTTGTGGGGGGACGCCGTTGTGCGCGATTTGGCCGTCGCGTTTCACCCACAAATATATACAGTCAATTCACTTTACGGTATATTCTGTGAAGCGCTTTGAGACGTCGGCAGGATGTGAAAAGCGCTAATATCGAATGCGAGGATTAATATTATTATTACTACTGCGTTGCTGGGCTGTTTTCCTTCCTTTGTGGGATGGACTGCCGCATGCAATCGTCTGCCGCGTTTGCCTCCCCCCCCCCCCCCCCCCCACAAAATACACAGTGAAAATTCACTTCCCACTTCGCTTCGGAACGTCTCGGAAACGTGACGAGACGCTGTATCAGTCGCAGGGATCGTTATCGTTATTATTTCCGGCTGCCGGGCTGGCTGTTCAGTGTCTCGTGATTGTTTTTGCTCCGAGCAGATACGACGACTACGACTACGGAGAAGTGAATCAGTTACTGGAACGCAGCTTAAAGATGTACATCAAGACGGTGGCCTGCTACCCCGAGAAAACCACCAAGCGGATGTACAATGGCTTCTGGAGACACTTTAGGCACTCGGAAAAGGTATTTCGCCCGCGTGTGTGGAGCTCCTGTAGCTCTCGGTGTTTAGAGCGCGCGCCCTCGCAAGCGTGAGGCCCGTGTTCGAATCCAGGCGGGTCGGGTCAGGGCGAAACCTTGGGCAAGTTTCCTTACTCCACACGCACACACACCACACCCCCACACACACACGCGCGCGCGCCTAATAATAATCCGTCCAAAATAAACGCAACAATTTAAAAATTTGCCATTTTCAATCCACGACTGTTTGTGTGGGGGACGCTGCTGTGCGTGATTGGCTGCCGCGTTTCGCCCACAAATATACAGTCAATTCACTTTGCAGTATATTCTGTGAAGAGCTTTGAGACGTCAATAGGATATGAAAAGCGCTACATCAAATGCAACGATTATTATTTATTTTACTTTCTTTGATTTGCCAAATATAGACGGTATATATTTTCGACGCAAGTTACAAGTATTGAGCAGTGTAGCAACATATCCACAGTAATCCCTCCAAAGAAAAATGTGGTCTCCCCACCCCCCCCCCCCCCACAATCCATGACTGTATGTGGGACGCTGCTGTGCGCAATTGGCTGCCGCGTTTGGCCTGCAAATTACACAATCGCCACACTTTACAGCTTTCAAGACGTCTCGAAGACGCGATAAGGCACTGTATCGAACGCAAGGGTGACATTAGCAATAATAAAATAAACCTTGCTGTTGATACAGCACCCTATCGCGTCTTTGAGACGTCTCAAAGCGTTTCACAGAATACATGAATCGAGATGGCTTGTGCATGAGAAGCCCTATATCGAATGCAAAGATTATTATTTGGGGGGAGTGCTCTAGAATGCGCGTTTTATTAATTATCGTTCCGTTAAAACTTTCTATACTATTTCCCCCCACCCCCCCCCCCACCCCCCACCCCACCGCTACCCCCACCTTATGTTTCAGGTCCATGTAAACTTGCTCCTCCTCGAAGCCAGAATGCAAGCTGCTCTACTCTATGCGTTGAGAGCCATTACTCGATACATGACGTGATTTCTTTCCCATCGAGATCGTCCGCCTGCGATGACTGGTCAGCTCTCTGCCTCTCGTTCAAACTCCCGAGTTCTGCGGGTTTGCTGGACTGCAAAAAAAAAAAGCAAGCTTGCACAATCCAGACCACTTAGCATTTGAAATTCACAACCTGCGTGTCAAGAGTCGGATAACCTTTGCCGAAGATGATTTTATTTTTTATTTTTTTCACGTGTATATGCCCGTGTGTGTGTGTGTGTGCGTGCGTGTGTGTGGGGGGGGGAGGGGTGGAGGAGGAGGAGGGTAGGACGTCAACTTCAGTATTCTTTTCCTGTATTCAGTACGTGTTGAATAGTATGAAAAGGTTTGGTAGCTTTTAAGATCGAACCTCACGGGTTTCCTTCTGTCGTGGACTGTGGGAATGACATTAACTTTCTAGACAACTGAAAGCTTGAATGTATTACTTAGAACTTTAAACTGTGAAGCCTGGCTTTCCAAAGCCTGGGCTATTGTTGTGTGTACTGTACAGCCTTTGTGGGCCTTATTTATTTTAGTGTATTCGGTCGTTTCCTAGTGATCCTCAAAGATTTATTGAGCCAACCAGGCAGGGAGAGCGGGCTGTTATTTTGAGGGGGTGGGGAGGTGGGGGGGGGGGGAGTTTTTTTTTAATCACAAGTTTGGCGCAAGTTTCTCAGTTTGATCGCCTGCCCCGCTCTTTCAAAGGCTTTTCTTTCTTTCCACCTTCCACCCTTGGCTGAACTTTGGCTAGTTCGAAAGTCTTCTGGACCCCCAAACCACTGCTCCCCACCCCCCCCCCCTCCTCCCCCAACCCTCCTCCCCTCCTGGTAAAGGACTAAATCGCGCCAATTCCGCCAAAGGGTGAGTTTTGCAGTCACTTTACTCTGAACACGACAGGCAGACAGACAGACAGACAGACAGACAGACACACACACACACACACCACACACACACACACATAACACACACACACACACACACACACAAAACAAACAAAATCCCAAAGTTAACCGGAGGGTGTACTGTGGTGTCCCATGCACCCAGTTATGTTTCGCAAGTGCTTCCCTGTATAGTAAGTGACTGCTTATTTTCTCCCCCCCACCCCCTCCAAACACCAATTAACTTGGTGGTGGTTGGGGGGTGATGTGGGTACGGAGCAGAGAGGGGTTTGAGGTTAGTTAGACGCTGCAGTAAAAGTTATTCCACTTTTGTATACGTGCGCTGAGCATCAAACAGCAGCCTCTCTGTTATAAATGTATTTTCAACCCGGTGGATATTTGCACAAAACACACTTTTGACGAAGGACAGAGGGGCTCGCTCGCTTGCTCACTCGTGAGGCACGTTCGAGACGATCTGATCTTTGTCGCTAAGCTGTCAATGTCTTGATTTGCACACACCACTTTCTTACGTTGTTCCTTAGGTATATATTTTTTGCACATAGAGACAGTTTTTACCCAGCGCGTGGTTTGGCTATCTGATGTTACTGCACTAAAGTATTTCTGCTGTTGTTTTTTTTTAAAAAAAATCTTACGTCTTAAGATCTCTCTCGAATTTAAAACTCAGCGCATTTTCCTGCTGGCTAGTGCCAAAAACCAAAAAAGTAAGGTTTTCTTCTTCTTCCTGTTTTTAATAGAAAAAATAATAAATATGGCACCTGCAAAATAAATCGGAGAAGATGGTATTACTTCAAAAAATATATTCAAATGACCCTTTTAATGCAGTTGCTGTCGATGAAAATGCAGATGGATTTGGGAATTTTGAGATTAGATTGGGAAATATAGATTCACTCGGCAGTAATAATGATAATGATAACCCTTGCGTTTGACATCGCGCCTCATCACAGGGTTGGGGCGTCTCAAAGCGCTTCACAGCATGTACAGTCGAGTGAAACACGGCAGCCAATTGCGCACAGCAGCGTCTCACAAACCGCTGTGGATCGAGTGACCGAATTATTTTATTTTTGAAGTACATTGAAAGGGGATTAATACCCCTAGAAAAAGCAATCTGCCAATCGACTACCAACTGGATTCCGAATTACTATGAGTTAGTGTGGATCCAATCTATTCAAAATTTCACGTCATCCTGTTTTGGGTTCCCAGCTCCCCTCCCTCTTGTTTGCGGCATCGAGTCCGTCTAAGTCAATGTAACTAATTAATCACATCTCGCCAGTTAATACAAATCAGAAATTGGCTCCTTTTGTTTTTCCTCCCCCCTCCCCACCACCCCCACCCCTCTCTCCCTCCTGCCCCAGGTCTGACTCAGTCTTTATTGCTGTGACAATTGACAGTGTCTTGTGAAGGCTGTTTTCTGTCTTGAGAACAAACGAATGAACGAACGCAATGAGCTTCGAACACACCGAGGCCTGTCTCATCACCGGTCGTAAAACGACCGTATTGAGGTCGCTCGAACAACAAATGCACTGAAACTTTATCGAGCCCTGTTGGTTTGAATTTCAGGGTAGAATTGAAAGCATTATATTTTAGTTGGTGCTGTGAAATCTCCTCGTTTCTTTCCCCCCCCCCCCCCCCCCCACCTCTACTTTCTCCACATGTGTCTCATTTGTGAACCCCGTTCCCTCTCCATTTCAAAGAGACAAGCTTTGTTGACCTCAAAACTGGTTTCAAGTGTGTTGTAACTGAAGCTGAAAATATGCGATGTGTCTACTTAATGTATGCATTTCACGCGACAAGCAAGCACACAATTCTGGCTCACTGTACTGAGTTGAACTTTGCCGGACTTGTTCAGAAGATTGCACTTGTGCTGAATGATTCTAATTTTTTTCCCCCTCTCACTTGTCTCGTTTCCTGGGAGATCCTGACACTGTAATAAAACTCTTGCCGAGTTTCTTTTTCGCAATTTAAAAAAAAAACAATAAAAGTGCATTTTACCCTCCAGACAAATGATTTCTCCTCGCCTCCTTTCGCTCCGACGATTCGGCGCTGTTTTACGTCTACGGCAGAGTCAATCCTCTCCTTTACCCCCATCCCCTCAACGCAGCTTTCTCCTTTGTTATTACCACGTTTCGCCCACAAAATATACAGTCCCTTCGCTTTACAGTAATATTGTGCTGAGCCATTTGGAGATGCCTCAAAGCCGTGTTAATGTGTTAACATCCTCCCAACGTGAAAGGCTCTATGCGAGTATAACGTTGCTGTTGTTTTTAAGACGTTGCATTAAATTGCCAGAGTTATTTTTTACCGCAGCTACCTTATTGCCTTAAATTTGAAGTGGGTGGGTAGGAATTTTCCGTTTTCTTTCTCATTCTGAGCAAAAAAGGAACTTCAGAGAATGTGAATAAGGTGCGTAAACAGCTAGATTGACATCCAATAACAACAAGTTACATTTATATAGCGCCTTTCACGTCGGGAGGACGTCCCAAGGCGCTAAACAAGAGGCATGTGACCCGAGCTGGGAGGGGAGTGTTTGGGAAGGGGTGAAACACGAAGGGGAGGTAAGAGAGTTCGGGGTGGAACAAAAGGCACAGTCGAAGAGGAAAGTCTTCAAACCGGCCTTGAAAGAGGAAAGGGAAGAAACGAGACGGAGGGATTGAGGGATGGCATTCCATAGGGTGGGAGCGGAGAAACTGAAGGCCCGGCCTCCGATGGTGGGGCGGTTCGGGCGGGGGGCTTGGAGCAGGCCAAGTCCTGCTGAACGGAGGGTCCGGGTGGGCGTGTAGGGGGAGAGTAAATCGGTTAAATAGAGCGGGGCAAAGCCGTGTAAGGCCTTGAAGGTGAGGATGAGGATCTTGAACTCGATCCTCTGGAGAATGGGGAGCCAGTGGAGACGGGCGAGGGTGGGGGTTATCCACGCCGAATCTCTTCAGATCGCTTCCTTCCGAAGAGCAAATGAGGCTCAGCCCGTCGAACTTGTTTATGTGGCGTTACTGGGACGTCCTCCCGACGTGAAAGGCGCTAATAAAAATGTCATTGTGTTGTGGTAGTGGTTGTTATTGTGAGTGACCTGCACAGAACATACTCTCACACGCACTGTGTTGACTTGCTTGCTCCTCACACAAAACCAATTGAAATTTGACACCCAGTTAGGCTAGGGCAAACTAAGGCTGGATTATGTGTGTGTGTCTGTGTGTGTGCGCAATATTTTGTGGGGGGGGTTTTAAGGAGGGGAGAGGAAAATGAGCCTCAACTTTTAATGCTGTGGAAGCCACCATTGTTGAGATAAGCGAACCGTGGTACGACTGAGTGGCTTAAATGATTACGGACTGATTGACATTATTTCGCCCACAAATAGACCGTCAGTTCACTTTACAGTACATTCTGTGAAGCGCTTTGCGACACAGGGGGAAAGGAGGGTGAGATGGGTTTTCAACGAGGTAAGAGAGGGGGTGGGGCGGAGGGACTGCGGGATGGAGTTAGTGTATGGTGATGACTGTTATTTGGGCCTGGGCCTGCCCTGAAACTAGATGGTGTTTGATAGAGGAGCTGACGTTGGTGGGAGTTTTGTCAGATTTAGGGAGACACCCCAAACTTGGGGTATAGGAAATGGTGGGCGTCCTGTGAAAGAGATAAATACTAGTGGTTTTGACGTCCCCGTCCCCTCCTCTCCCAGCCCAGAACAGTGTGAATCACTTACAAGAACTGACTTTTCAGGAACCGAGACCAGTCGGGAAGAATGTGGAAATGCTACACAGGGCATCCGCACTGATCCATTAGTTTATCACTTTCAAGGTCCTCCGCGGCCTTGCCTCCCCCCCCCCCCCGTCCTCCTATCTCTCTGACCTGCTAAACCCCCTATCAACCTGTCCACTCCCTCTGTTCAGCGGGCTCCGGCTTGCTCCATATCTCCCGCCTGACTCACCCTACCGTCAGTGGCCAGGCTTTCAGCCTCTCCGCCCCAACGCTTTGGAAATCCATCCCACAGTCCC
Source organism: Hydrolagus colliei (assembly GCA_035084275.1). Lineage (NCBI taxonomy): Eukaryota > Metazoa > Chordata > Chondrichthyes > Chimaeriformes > Chimaeridae > Hydrolagus > Hydrolagus colliei. The sequence continues at coordinate 10,581,036 of CM068763.1, read as the reverse complement.
TTCGCCTTGCTCGGCCCCTTGCCTCCTTCCGGGCTGGTCTCAAGACCCTCCTTTACGACCGTGCCTCCGGGTGCCGTCCTACCTAGAAGACGTGAAAAGCGCCGTGTCAAACGCAAGGATTATTATCATTATTATTCTTATAACTTGTTTTTTCACTCTCGGTTCAGTGTGACTTAAAACTAAATGGGGAGGTATCCAAACCCGGGGGCCAAATAATATAAGGAGTTCTTAACTGCTTCATTATGCAATTGTCCTGATTGCTGCAGATACATATAAAGCCCACAAACTTTTTGTTTTTGTTTTTAGTTTTGAGTAAACTTTTGTTCGTTCTCTCTCTCTCTCTCTCTCTCGAGCAGCTCCCATTGTTGGAAGGCACTGTATCAGAAATGTGAGTGAGACGAGAGAGAGGGGATCTACACACTGTGTAGTGTATAGTGTAGTGGCATCTGTCGATAAACTCCCATCTCTGCACCGGCTGACTTGGGTACCAAGTAGGTCTCATCTGGGTTTTTCCCAAGGCTGAGATTGTCAGGGCAAAATTCTGGAAACCCGCTGGGGGGGGGAAGGGAAAAAATAGCCACGGAAACGGCAAAATCACTTGCCGCAGAATGGGTCGATCGGTTCAAGAACAAGTTCGATAGATTTCCGTGAGGAAATAATACCTTGTGACGCAGCGTATAGTTTGGGACACGACACATAATAATAATAGTAATAATACTTGCATTTGTTGTAGCGCTTTTCACGTCTTCTAGACGTCTCAAAGCGCTTCACAGAGAATTCTGTAAAGTGAATTGACTGTATATTTGTGGGTGAAACTTGCGCACAGCAGCGTCCCACCCACAAACAGTCATGGATTGAAATGACCAATTTTATGATTGTGTTTTTTTATGAAGGGATTATTATTAGGCGTGTGTGTGTGTGTGTGGAGCAAGGAAACTTGTCCTAGGTTTCGCCCTGACCTGCCTTGATTCGAACACGTGTCTCACGCTTGCTAGGCGAGCGCTCTAATCCCTTAGCTCCGCGTGTGACATGTGGAAAGCGATCGCCAGGATGGCGGAAGGCAAACCGGATGGACCTTGGTCTTCTCTTGTCTAGCGATTCATCACGTTCTTCACCTCTTAACCTCTCTAAGGTCCTTCAGAGAGAGGGCTGGAATAGTTAATACTGGTTTAAAAAAAAGTAAACCCAGAACAATACTTTCAGCCACATCATATGGAGCAATTTCAAGATAGATGGCATGTACTGTTGTTAGCCAGAGGATAATTAATGACTAGAACAGGTATGTCAGTGAGGGTGTGTGAGGCTGATACACTGGAACTGGTTTAGCAAAACAACTCGATGCTGTGATGGGTGGGGGAGGTGGCGAATGGTCGGGTGGGATGTCTAGAAGGATGAGGTCAAATGGGCCTTGATCACTCGAACATCTCTTGTGATCCTAGATTGAAGCCTTGAGGGGAGAGTTTGGAAAAAAATTTCCCCAAGACAGCAAAGGCTGAGAGGAGCTCTGATGAGAGCGATTTTTTTGAGAATGTAATAATATTACCGCACTGCTATTACGACTACTGCTAATAATAATGATAAATAATCCTTGCATTTGAAATCAATCAATCAATTAATCAACCAATCAATACATTTAAAAAAATTTATATAGCGCCTTTCACATTGAGAATACGTCTCAAGGCGCTGTACAGTCAGATAGGGATCAGAGCAGGGGGGAGGGGTTGGGGGAAGGAGAGGAAAGCACGAGAATTGACTGGAAATTGGGTTCCTATGGATATGGCTCCTTTATCGCATCTTCAAGATGTCTCAAAGCGTTCACAAGATATACCGTCGGGTGAATGGATTGTGTATTTTGCGGGCGAAAAGCTGCAAGCCAGTGTGAACCGGGAGGGATTGATTTCACCTGTCGGTGAGTCAGTAACTGGAGGCCACAGATTTAAGCTAATCACCAGAAGCTCAAAGGGAGGGTTTATGAGATTGTTTTGAACACCGAAGGTTGTTAGGGCATGGAACGCCCAACCTGGAACCATGGTTCAGGCAGGAGTCGTATGAGATTTTCAAGAGGGGATTAGATAAATATCCGAAAATTAGTATAGTACACGTAAAAAGTGTGTGTAAGGGAGGGGAGGTAGGAGAATAGGTCTTAAATTAGACTCAATTCAGAGAGCGGATACCAGAACCAAAAGACTTTTGGGCTGTAAATTGATGAAAATAATACGAAGAATCCTTTCATCTTCTAGACGTCTCAAAGCGCTTCACAGAATACGCTGTCAAGTGAATTGACCGTATATTTGTGGGCAAAACGCGGCAGCCATTTTGTCCACGCAAACAGACGTGGATTGAGGGAACAAATTATTATTTGTCCTCTCACTCGTGGAGCGAGTGCACAAATTACAAAGCTACCGGTTACCTACTCCACCACCCCCCCCGTTAATATTGTGCTTGTATATGTAGGTGATTCATCTGCGTGTTTGTGTGTGGAATCGCTCACCACATAACACAGTCGCCACACGTGGCAGCAAAATCCGTGAAGCGCTTTGAGACGCACCCTTGACACGAAAGGCGCTGAATCACATCAAAAACACAACGCATCCAGCAATTCTGCACCTGGAATCATTCTAAGGAGTAGCTTGTTGGCAGACAATTTCACTGTGTGCGTGTGTGTGTGTGTCAGTGTGTGTGGGTGGATAACGAGAAGGAAATTGCTAGAACCACTTCTCACTTGGAATTCGTGTCCTTAAACCTAGTTTTAGTTGCGATCGCTGGATAGCGCATGAGAAGGCCCTTTGAACACGCTCTGTCGAAGCCAAGGCTCTCTCGTTTCCAATTCGAGTATCAGAAATCTCTTTGTTACCGTGGGGGGGGGGAATGGGGGTGAGAGGGGGAGGGGGCAGCTTCAGTCAGCAAGCCAAGGACACAGACAGCCCGACTGCACTTTCCTGCCGACAGCTGGAGATAAAAGTTATCAAGCAATTGCAAGCGAGTCAAAGAAACAAGGGCTCGTATTCATCTTTCTCCTCCCACTTCCCCACCACCACCACCACCACCCCCACCCCCCACACACATTGGCACATTGGGGGGAATTTAAATGGATAATCATAATAAATCCTTGCCTTTGATACAGCGCTTTTCACATCTTATCGACATCTCAAAGCGCTTCACAGAATATACTGTAAAGTGAATTGCACCCAGCAGTGTCCCCACAAACATTCGTGGATTGAAAATGACCAATTTTTATTGTTGTGTTTTTTTGGAGGGATTATTATTAAGAGTGTGTGTGTGTGTGTGTGTGTGTGTGTGTGGAGTAAGGAAACTTGCGCAAGGTTTCGCCCTGACCTGCCTGAATTCGGGCACAGGTCTCACGTTTTCAGCTTGTAAGGCGAACGCTCTAACCACCGAGCTACAGGCTTTAACCATCGTCACCCTTGCATTTGACTCAGCGCCTTATCGCCGCGTTGAGACGTCTCGCGAGCGCTCCGCGGGATACACTGTTTGCTGGGTGAAACGCGGCAGCCAATCGCGCCCGGCAGCGTCCCCACAAACCCTCGTGGGTTGAGCGAACGCATTTTGGTTTTGTTTTTTAACGTCTAGCCTGGAGTCGAAACTGCTCACGTTGCACTTTCAGAGCCTGAGAACAGCCGGTTACTTCCAACCACAGAACCCTAGTCATTTACAGCGTAGGAGGAGGCCAGTTCACCCAGTTGTGCCTGTGGTTGCTCTCTCTCTCTCTCTGTCTCTCTCGAGCAATGAATTCAGTCTCATTTACCCACCCTTTCTTCAACAACGACCCCTACCCGTAGTTTAATAGCGACAAAGACGAAACCAATTTGCGTTTTTACAGCGTCCTCCCTCCACGCCATTAGAGCACATCTTATCGACGTCTCAAAGCGCTTCACAGATTATACTGTAAAGTGAATTGACCGTATATTTGTGGCAGCCAAGTGGCACAGCCGGGTCGCACAAACAGTCGCGGATTGAAAATGGACATTTTTTATTCTTGTGGTTTTTTTTTTTGGGGGGGACGGATTATTATTAAGCGTGTGTGCGTGTGTGGAGTAACGAACCTTCCCCAAGGTTTCGCCCTGACCTGCCCGGATTCGAAACACAGGTCTCAGCGCTTGTAAGGATTATCATTCTTCTTATTATTACTATACAATGTGCAGTGAGTGTATTTTGTGTAGGCAAACACAGGTGCTGATTCGAGCATCGCCGACGACCCGCAAATAGCCGTGAAATGAATGACCAATTTTATCTGGAGGATTGTTCTGGAGAGAGAGCAATAATAAACTGTGTGATAATGTATCTCGCTCGGCTTGGCAACATTTGTTCCTCGGTGGTGGTTGGCGAAAATCTTGTTTCAGCAAAATTAATTGAGATAATCAGTGGCATTGAAGAAGTTTCAGGGTCACCGACCTGATAAAATTCCCCGCTGGATTTCCCCCCTTGCTTCCTGACTGGATCCTAACTATCTCACTCGAGCCAAATTGCATTCCAGTAAACAGGTTCGAAACGCTTGTAAACACTTCGCAGAATGAATCGTCCTGCACAGAAGGAGGTACTTTGGCCTCCAATCGTGTCTTCAGCCAGCTTCGAGGAACACGTTTCGTAAAAGTTGTCGTACGGTTATATCAGAGCTGTGAGCGTCGCTATGTTGAAAATCAACGCAGCTCTTGCCGGGGTTTTGCTGTGACGCGCAGCGACCGTGTGTCTGTAGCCAAACGCAGCCGACAAATGGGTGCGCTGAAATATCCCAGAAACCAGCCACGAATAATCAGGGTCACAATCAGAATCCTTGCCTTTGACGTCTTCTAGACCGTGTCTCAAAGCGCTTCGCAGAACTTACCGTAAAGCGAATTGACCGTACATTTGTGGGCGAAACGCGGCAGCCGATTGCGCACGGCAGCGTTCCCCCCCCCCCCCACAAACATGAGAAATGAGAATTTTATTATTGACGAGTGCTCTAACCACTGAGCTGCAGGAAACCCACGATGGGAATGACCCATTTCCCCCCCCCCCCCCCCCCACCCCACCCCCACACCCCCACACCACCAAACGTCATTCCGCAGGGAATTTGCCGACCAGGACACACGGGGAGAAACTCCCCTTATCTTTTCGAAACCATTTGAGGGGAATAGACCACACCTCTGACTGTGTGTCCGTCCGTTCGGGCTTGAGGTTGGAAAGTTTTGAGGGTGAGATCAGACTGCATTAGCAGCACCGGGCTGGGCTGGGGTGGGCAGGTAGAGTAACAGATTTAGTTTTGACTTGTCGCCTTCTGCCAGCACACACAGGCACTGCTAAATTTACATCTCCCGTCGTAACTTGGCGTCAATCCTCGCCCCCCCCCCCCCCCTCCCCCCGGGTTAATTGATCACCCACTCCACTTGGCAAGATTCCTCAGGGATTCTGTTCCAAATTGGGAGTGCCTGCTCCGCATCAATCATCAGTCCACAAGCCACAACACCTTATTCCGAGCTGAGATTATGGTCATGTTGGATTATCTCCATTGTCTCTGATCGAAATGGCGCCCACGCCAAAAATCTATTTTAATTTTGGAGGATGGGTTCTCTCCCGAGAGAATATTGTCGTGCCGTGCGTCATTCAGATCAAATCGGATCGCCGTCGTCATAATAATAATAATACTACTAAACGCTCGCATTGTGCTTTAGCGCTTTTCACATCTTATCGACGTCTCAAAGCCCTTCACGGAATATACTGCAAAGTGAATCGACTGTACATTCGTGGGCGACACGATAATACGCGATGCTTTACAGTATATCCCACGGAGTGCGTTCGGATATCGTCCTGACGTGAAAGACACTGCTCAAAACGGAAGGTTTATCCACACTGCTTATGGTGTTTAAAGGCAGGAGGCTCCTGTTTCTTACTGGCTCAGTAAGTAGGTTATTATATTTGCTCACTCAATGGACGAGAGTTTGTAATAATAATGCTAATAATAATAATATGAATCATCTTCGCAAGCGAGCGAGAGGCAGGTCAGGGCGAAACCTTGGGCGAGTTTCCTTACTCCACACACCTGACAATTAATAATCCCGCTTAGAAAAAAGACAAAACCAGTGAGAATTTGGTCACTCGATCCGCGTTTGTGGGGTGAGGGGGGGGAGGAAACGCTGCCGTGTGCGCAATCGGCTGCCGCGTTTTGCCCTCGAGCATACGGTCGAGTCACTTTAGAGCACGTTCCGTGAAGCGCTTTGAGACGTCCGGAAGACGCGAAAGGCGCCGTATCAAAATGCAAGGATTGTCATCGTTATAATCTATTGTGAGCACAGCTGACACATTCCATCCCTGAAGTTTCTGGGTCAAAAGTCAGATGTCTTGTGCACCCCCCCCCCACCCACACACTCAACCCCCTCCCCCGCCACCCCCCCCCAACCCTTTCCCCCCCTCACACACAAACACACACCAGACCCTGCTGTGACAATGGCTCACTTTTTAGCAACGCTGAAAACAACACCCTTTGTTTTATGTGCGTTGCAGAGGAATGTTTCACTCGCGAGCTTTTAGTTTTCCATTGTTTTCTTGCGTGAGCAAACTCCTCAGCAATTGTGGGCAAATGAAAACGGTCAGTGTTATCAGCCACGCAGACACATTATGGCACAGGGTGGGGTGGGGGGGGGGGTGTGTGGTGTGGGTGAGGATGGGGGGGGTTGGGGGGGGTAAGATAGTTACTAGCACTTAACCTTGGTGGTAAATCCCTTTGCTGGCATCTTTTTTTTTAATTGTCCCGGTCCGGTTGTTTGGAGTCAGCACGTCTAATTATGTAGCTAAAGTGTTTACAGCGTTTAGCAACACAAACGCTGACGGGTGAAAATGCGATTTAGAATGAAATAAAGTCCTAACTTTTCCCGCTGGGTTTCGGAAAACTTGCCAATCCATCAATACCCACCCCCCCACCCCCCCCACCGTCACCACCCCCACTCAAAGCTGCGAAGGTGATGTAAATAAGGTGACAAAGCGTTAGATTGAAGAGGAATAGAATTTGAGCCAAAGAAGGTGTTATTTATTTTGGTGGATTCGCCCGCTCACATTTTCCTGTTCAAGCAATCACACCTCTAACAACAATACTAATTGCTCCTGTAGCTCACTGGTCACAGAGCACTCGCTTTACACGTGTGAGACCAGGCAGGTCAGGGCGAAACCTTGGGCAAGTTTCCTTATTGCACACACACACACACACCTAATAATAATCCGTCCAAAAAAAACCACAATAATAAAAATTGCCAAAAGTCATCAGTGTGAGATCACCTAAGACTCAATTAAGAGTTAATTTTTGAAAAATCACTAGTCAGAACTAGGTCAATCTCCAATGAATTAAACAGTCTGTGTTGACTGTTGTTGGGAGATGGGTAGGGGTGGGGAGGGGCGGGATGGGTGGGTGGGAAGAGGGGGGTCACAATTATTAATTATTGGGTAACATACGTCAGTCAATAAGGGAATGTTCAGCTGTCATCGTTGTGAGATCAAAGGGTCTCATTAAGAAACTTGAAATGGCTGCAGATTGCGAACAGATTCAGGAAGAATTTTTACTGGGGGAGTCCTGTTAACTCTCCACTCCCCCTCCCACCCCACCTCCCCATTTACAATTAAGTAACTTCTGAATCCAATACAACCACCATCATTCTCCTGCGTGTTTGAGGGTGGGGTGACTGAGACTTTGTGAGCAGCCTGTAGCTTGATTAAGACAAACTATGAAGTCAAATAAATCTCCGAATATTATCTCGTCTCCCAAACCGGTCGTTCAGCTAACTCTTTAAGAGACGCCGGACATCAGTAATTGAAATGTAGATTACTGCGTATTATTGTACAGGGATTGTTTTATACTGAGTTCGTCAAACTCTGGAACGCTCTCACTCAATCCCTCTGCCTTGCTCCGTCTCTCCCCCCTTTTCAAGAAACCCCTTGAAGACCTTCCTCTTCGACCGTGCTAGTCAGCCACTGTGACGCGCTCTGAGACTTGTTGTTGTTGATCAGCATCTCGCGGACGTCCTCCGGACGTGAAAGGCGCTGAACAAGTGTAATTTTGTTATCGTTGCAGTTGTCGTTCTAATAAATCCTTGCGTTTGATGTAGAGCTTTTCACGTCGTCTGGACGTCCCAAAGCGCTTCACCCAATGCACTGTGAAGTGAATCGACTGTACAGTGTGGGCGAAACGCGGGCAGCCAAATTGCGCACGGAGCTCAGCGTCCCGCCAAAAAACAGTCGTGGGTTGATGTTGTAAACGCATCTCACTGTCGTTTCTCTAACGCTAACCCTGCTGACTGGATGACAAGCTGTGCGGGGGGGGGTGACAAGGTTAGCTTTTCGGTCGGTGGAGGCGTTTGGTCTATGTCGATTCGTCGCGTAAGACGGACACATTCACCGCGCAGCCGATGGCGCACGGGGACTTTCATCGCACGAAACTTACAGTCACTACGTTTCTCAGTACATTCTGCGAAGCACTTGGCGACGTTCTCAAAGAAGTGACGAGGCGCTCGCTCTGTCAAATGCAATTTTATTATTACCATTATTATTCAAAGTGAAAGGGCACGGTTTGTGTAACCTAATCCAGGGGACGGTAACAATCCTTGTGTTTGATATAGCGCCTTGTGGCGTCTTCGAGACGTCTCAGAGCCCCTCACAGGACGGGCTGCAAATGTGTTTATTTTGTGGACGAAACGCCGGAAGGGAATGCACTTGTCAGTGATTTCTCTGCGGACAGTGAATCATCGTCCCCTCAATAGTGCCCGCTAACTGATTGCATTGTTGGTTTTTCATCTGCGCTCGCATAAAAAGGCAGTAACTGGCCTCAGTCCTCGGTTGAAACTAGGAAAACACGCATTCAAACAGCCTCACGCATGATTTCACAGCCTGCGCGTTTGAGGGTGGGCTGGGAGCTATCCCTATTTATCCGCCATGCCTTCGTGGTTGCACAATAAATGTGTTATTTCGTGGCCGTGAGTTCGTTAATGAGGATGCGACGTTACTCTGTGCCGGTGTTTTTTTCTTAACCTGGCGTTACGTAATGCATCGGATGAACTTGTTTAGTTATGTCGGGAAGAGTAAAGTCCCATTCCGATGTTGTATGGCTTACTTTTGTTTCGCCAAAGTTCCTTGGACCCGCGCTGAGTGCAGATTGGGTCAGACCCGAACTCGTAAATTTAGGCTCAAAGGTGCGTCAATTAAAGTAAAAAATATCAACCGAGACGATCTGTAAAGCAATAAGAGTCAGAGGCTGGTAAATTAGGTCAAGTTAGTTTTCTACCGATTTATTTCAAGATTAAGGTTTAATCTCGCAAGTCTTCCACCCGCCCCGCCGCCTCCACCACTTCACACGGCCTCATCGTTCTCGTGTGCAAATTGCGTTATAAATAACAAAAATGTACAATCTACAGAATTGCTTTGAGTTAGATACTTGGGGGTTCAGGCCTGCAGACTGGGGCTTTAAGCACAACTCGCCTTGCAAGCGTGAGACCCGTGTTCGAATCCAGGTCAGGTCAGGGCGAAACCTTGGGAAAGTTTCCTTACTACACACACACACACACACACTCACACACACACAATCACCTTATAATAATCCCTCAAAAAAAGCAATAATAAAATTGGTCATTTTCAATCCACGGCTGTTTGTGGGGGACGCCGCTGTGCGCAATCGGCTGCCGCGTTTCACCCACAAATACACGGTCAATTCACTTTACAGTGTATCCTGTGAAGCGCTTTGAGACGTCTGGAAGGAGCGAAAAGCACTATATCAAATGCAAGTATTATTATTATTATTGAGATGCCGTCATTCGGATGAGACGTTAAACCGAGGTCCCTGTTTAGGTGGACGATAAAAATCCCGCTGCGCTGTTCAAAAAGAGACAGGAGTCTCTCTCTCTCTCTGTGTCCTGGCCAACTATCCCCCAAATAAAATCGGTCGCTCACTCCATGGCTGCCTGTGGGACAGTGCCGTGCGCAAACTGCTTGCCTGGGCTTGCCTAAAACTACACAGTCACGGTGATGTCTGCGTTTTTTTTTTCCCCCGATAGCTTCGAGAACACAGAGGGTTTGAGAGGAAATTAATTTCCAATTGAAAGCAGGACTGAAGGCAGCCGAACTAGCATGTGTTTTAAATTTTGTTTCCTGCAGGATTGGTGCGGGCGATGTCTTCGATTTCAACGTGCGGGAACATGTACGGTGGATGCGTCGATTGATCTGGAAATAGCCCGTGGCTTCAACAGAGTGAAACAGGAAATGGGTTACGAATGCTGGTCGTGTCTATATTTAGCCAACGACTGGGGCAATGGCGCGCTGATTAACCCAATCCCTCCCAATTCTAATTGGGGGGAATGTTGGCCAGGACCACCAGGAACCATGAACTCCCTTCCCTTTTCCAAATACAGCCGCGGGATCTTTAGCGTACGCCCGGATTGGAGGGTCAGCTTACACTACGTGATTCCAAGTGCCCAGGTGGGGATTAAACCCACAACTCAACAGGGGACGCGAGAGCGCGACCACCGACCAGGCTGATGTTCTACGGAGGTCTGCGGGAGGTTCAGAACCATGTCTTTTCGGATCGCGATTTTCCAAACTATCTAACAATCCCGTTCATGAAGGGATTAGCGATCGCCAGGTCCAGTGGGTGGTGGGGGGGGGGGGGGCCCTGACCTGGTTGGGTGGGGGTTGCGGGGTGAGATGGAAGTCCCCTGCGATGGGGCGGTCGCTGTCTGACACCCTCTCGGTGGTTCGATCCCGAGCCTTTCGCAATTGTCGTGGTTTAACTCAACCTATCGCTGCCAACCCTGCTCAGTGTTTCCAAACTGTACCACTTGACCTCTGAGATAAGACCGTTCTTCAAAACATGGATAAGGATCGGGCAAAGTTGATAGACGGCATTCTAAACGGTGTAGTCTGTCACTTTTTCCCTTTCCGGGGCTTGATACTCTTCCCCTCCCTCCCTCCCTCCCTCCCTCCCTCCCTCCCTCCCTCCCTCCCTCCCTCCCTCCCTCCCTCCCTCCCTCCCTCCCTCCCTCCCTCCCTCCCTCCCTCCCTCCCTCCCTCCCTCCCTCCCTCCCTCCCTCCCTCCCTCCCTCCCTCCCTCCCTCCCTCCCTCCCTCCCCCCCCCCACTTTTTCTTCTCATTGTAATCCTTGCATTCAGTAAAGCACCTTTCGTGGACGTCTCAAAAAGAGACGTCTCAAAAAGCACTTCACGGGATTTACTGACTGATTTTGCGTATCGCAAAAATCGAACAACTTTCCTCAGAGGAAAGGGTGCTGTGTGACTTTCCTGCCTCCAGATCCCTCTACACTCGTACGTTCCGACAAAGGCACGGGAATTTAGAGTCATTTCGAATCGCCCGACTGAAGGAGAAATCAAACCGCTGTCTCCAAATTTATTTTGTGAATGATTCCGACAATGTGCTATTTTGTACGATACCGAGGCAGTGATACCAATCCTCGCATTTGACGTTCTTATCGACATCTCAAAGCGCGTCGCGGAACACACTGTAAAGTGTCGTGACTGTACGTTTGTATTTGCTAAAGTATTTGCCGAACGGGTCGACTGTTTTTGGCTCCGGAACAACAACAGTAACATTATGTTTGTAGAGCGTCTTTCACGTCGGGATGACGTTCCCACAGTCAGTCATCCCCCGAATCCCCTGGCGCACGAGTAGATCCTCTGACCTTCGCGGGCCCTACGAAGATGCGGACTCTTTTCCCGATCGGCCCTTTTTGATTTTCGGTTTGGATCGGGCCTCCACTGCCCAGAAAAGACCTAACTTGACATGTCTCGCCATCTACTGACTGATCGATGCTGCGTGTGTCAACCTTCGGTGTCAGAAAAAAGCCACAGTAGGTGAAAAGGCGAGTCCGATAAGGCTTTACGACCAGCCAGCTTATCGGGCTCGGTAATTATTTGCTGTTGACTCTTGTCACCATGGAAGATTTGACTGAGCAATCGGGGGGTGGGGGGGGGGATAGGTGCCAGCGCTCTCTGTCTTTGTCTTTGTGGCTCCACCGAGCGGAGTCTGGGAAAGGCTTCCACAATCCCCCCCCCCCCCCAAGTGTCTCAAGTTTGCAGTTGAGAAATCATTAGCCGACCGCGTTTGGCTATTCCAAATATTGACGCGCTTTGAATAGCAGCAGGTTAATCTCGGGCGCATACCACCGGGCGGCAGGCGCGGACAGTTCGGTGAATGATTGAACTATTTAACTCTTCTCTGTGTCACCTTCTGTGTTAATTCCTCAGCGATTCCTGTTCGATACGCTCACTGCGGAAAGACACAGGACAGGCTAAAAGTCCAAAGTCTGCAGCAGCCCGGTCATTTTCTCGGTTAATATCCACACGAGGCGGCTTCAGAGTCCACTAATACCCACTTTGAAGAACACGAAGGGAATAAGACATAATAAGCATAATAATAATGGCAATATTAATAATCCTTGCATTTGATGTAGTGCTTTATCACGGCGTCTCAAAGCGCTTCGCAGAATATACTGTCAAGTGAATTGACTGTGTATTTGTGGGCGAAACGCGGGCAGCCAATTGCGCACAGCAGCGTCCCCCCCACAAACAGCCGTGGATTGAAAATGACCAATTTGGTTTTTTTTGAGGGATTATCATTAGGCTTGTCTGTGGCTATGTGTGCCGGCATCGACTGCTGGAGAGGAACAGGAGTGCAGAGCACAGTGCAGATCCATCAGAGGTGACGGGTCTCCAATGAGAAGCCGCTGGGCGCCCTGGGCCTGCCTGCCTGCTCACGGGAGATGGAGACAGAGAAAGAGCGGCAGAGAGATATCGCCGCCTGTGTCTGTCAGATTGCAACTCGCGCTATCTATTGAAAAAAAAAGACCCTCCCAGGAAAACGACAACAACAAGATTAGATTTGCACAGCGCCTTTCACAGAGGACGTCCTTAGGGTCTCTCGCTTGCAATGTCAAGACCCCTTGACCACCCCCCACCACCCTTGATGTCAAGACCCCCCACTCAAAGTCTAGCCAGTCTCAAAATCATTAGCGGGATTAAATTGCTCTTTTTAAAGAGCACGGCACGGACTCGATGGGCCGAATGGCCTCCTTTTGCGCCGTAAGATTCTACGATTCCTAATATTTTCGCTTTACTTGCTGACGGTGCATCTGACACATCGTTTGGAAGCCTCTCCCCGGTAGACTTCAATCAAAGTTCCAGGAAAACAGCTCGCCTCGGAAAATCCCCAGTGTGGAAATGAATCCCCAATTTATCTGTTCATTCCAGGTCAAAGTTTCACCGGAGCCTAATGAGAAAGGTGGTGTGAGGTGTTGATCTATTCTAAAGCAATAAGAACATCAGAGAAGTAACCAGCTGGCAAGTTAAGGTGTGTGCCAATAAAAACAGCTTCAACTTCAAGACACTGAGTAGTATTAAATTCACTTTGAAAAACACACAGTCACTACACTTTACAGTAAAAGTCTATGGAGAGGTTTTTGACATGTGCTTCTGGTGTGAAAGCTGTTGTATCAAGTGTAAGGGTTATTATTATTATGATTTAATAATTATTACACAGCCTCAGATGCAGCAAGTGGCAGAGTTTTTGAACCTTGAGAGATATGCATCGCCCACAAAATCTAGTCAATCCACATTACAGTGTGTCCTGTGAAGTGCTTTGCAATGCTTCACCGACGCAACAAGGCGCTGTATCAAATTCTTATTATTTGATAATCTGGGGAGAGGAGAGACAGTTCTGTGTATTTGGTGATGGTTTCGACTGGCGGATTTGCTAAAACAAAAGGTAGCAATCTAGCCCTGTGTTGTACGCGTGTGTGGCTGTTTGTTTGTTCATTAACTTATTTATATTAATGTTTGGAGCCCTGTAGCTCGGCGGTTAGAGCACTCGCACTACAAGGGTTCGATTCCAGGCAGGTCAGGGCGAAACCTTGGACAAGTTTCCCTACTCCACAAACACACACACGCACGCACACACACACACGCACACACACGCGCCTGATAGTAATCCCTCGAATAAAAAACAAGTGCAATAAATTGGTCACTTCAACCCACGACTGTTTGTGGGGCGGGGGGGGGGGGGGGGGGGGGGTACGCTGCTGTGCGCAATTGGCCGTCGCGTTTCGCCCACAAATGTACAGTCACTTCGCTTCACGGTATATTCCGTGAAGCGCTTCGAGACACAGTCTAGAGGACGTGAAAAGCGCTACATCAACTGCAACGATTATTATTTCAAATCAACTCATTGATTTATTTAGAGATCAATCAATCAATCAATCAATTCTTTTATTGAGGTGTTTGTTTGTTTGTTTGTTTGTAACACATCAATTCAATACTGATGTCAAGAATGTCAGAGGCGAGGGCGGACCTTGGAGAGTTGGGGGTAGGAACCTTGTGGAGGTGGGGAGGAGTGTGAGGGGGTGAGTGGTTTCTGTCCGGACGATGTTGGCTGTGGCTCCAGCGGCAGCTGCTGTGTCCGGGGGGAGGGGGTGTCCGCCGGCGGTGGTTCCGGTTCCGGTTTCTCCTCTTGTTGGTAAAAAGGCGCCGATTCTCTGATTGCCCCCCATCAGAACATTAACCCCTGTCCCCCTCCCCCCCCTCCCTCCCTCCCTCCCTCACTTCCTCCCTCCCTCCCTCACTTCCTCCCTCACTCACTCACTCCCTCACCCACTTACTCCCTCCCACTCACTCCCTCACTCCCCCACTCACTCACTCCCTCCCTCCCACTCACTCACTCACTTACTCTTCCCCCTCACTCCCTCTTTCCCTCCCTCCCTCCCCTCCCTCACTCACTCACTCACTCACTCACTCACTCTCCCCTCCCTCACTCCCCCCCCTCCCTCACTCACTCACACACTCACTTACTCTCCCCCTCACTCCCTCCTTCCCTCCCTCCCTCCCCTCACTCACTTACTCTCCCCCTCCCTCACTCCTTCCCCTCACTCCCCCCCCTCCCTCACTCACTCACTTACTCCCTCACTCACTCACTTACTCCCTCACTCACTCACTTACTCCCTCACTCACTCACTTACTCCCTCACTCACTCACTTACTCTCCCCCTCCCTCCCTCCCCCCCTCACTCCCTCACTCACTCCCCCTCCCTTGACTCCCCCCCCCCCCCCCCCCCCCCCCCCCCCCCCCACTCTCATCGACTGGGTCAGATAATAATAGTAATCCTTGCATTTGACACAGCGGTTTTCACGTCCTCTTGTCTGTGTCTCAAAGCGCTTCACAGAATATACTGTAAAGTGTAGTGACTGTGTATTTGTGGGTGAAACGCGGCAGCCGATTGCGCACAGCAGCGTCCCCCACAAACAGCCGCGGGTTGAAGTTTTTTTCGAGGGATTACCATTAGGCGCGCGCGTGTGTGTGTGTATATGTGTGCGTATGTGTGCGTATGTGTGCGTGTGTGTGCGCGCGTGTGTAAAGTGTGTATATGTGTGCGTATGTGTGCGTATGTGTGTGCGCGCGTGTGTGTGTGTGTATATGTGTGCGTGTGTGTGCACGTGTGCGGGAGAGATAAGGAAACCGCAAACAATAACACCAACAATAATAATATCAATAACAACAATAGCCGTGTCTGTGTTTGACGTGTAGCTCGGCCCTTGTCGTCGAAACCCTTGAAGCGTCTCTGGCGACGTCCCGTGGCGATGGAGGCCCCTCCTGTCGCCGTGATGCCAGTCACTGGCGGGACCATCAACATGATGGAGTACATCTTGCAAGGTACGGAGCGTCGGCGAGACTTTGCCTTCGGAGTTTACCGTCTCGCTGCGTTAACGCCGTGAGTCAAACACCCCCCGCCCCCCTCCCTCCCCAAGTCAGGTCTTTATCGATCATCTAACCCCCGCGTTAAGTATTAAAAGTCATATGCCCACCCTAATTTTGTTTGTTTGTTTGTTGTGTTTCATGTGACTGGTTTGGTCCCCGATAACAGGGATGCCCGCGAGCCTCCGTTTGCTATCGTTTAACCCGCTTAGCGCGCAGGGCAAAAAAGAATGACTCGCTTCAGGCCCGCGGCTTTATGTGGTGGTATGGGGGGAACGCCGCTGTGCGCAGATCGGCCGCTCGCCGCGTTCCGCCCACGCACTGTACAGTGGGTTCGCTTTACAGTACATCCCGCGAAGGCTCTGGGAGATCGTCTCGAAGACCTGATGACGCCCCGTATCGAAATGCGAGGGTTATTCCACGAGTTTCGTTTCAGAAATAAACTGCTTTAGACCTTTGGAGTGATGCGCTAACGTGAGCTGCCCATGCTCCGATGGATAAAGGGATTAAGGGATATAATAAAGAATAATAATAATAATCCTTGCAATTGAGATCGCGCTTTTCGACGTCCCAAAGCGCTTCACAGAATACACTGTAAAGTGAATCGACTGTATATTTGTGGGTGAAACGCGGCAGCCGATTGCGCACAGGCAGCGTCCCCCCCACAAACAGCCGTGGATTGAAAATGACCAATTTTATTATCGCGTGTTATATGGGGATAAGGCAGGCGGAGTTCGGTTAGAAGATCGGCTGTGATCTTATCGAATGGCTGAGGGGAGGTGGGGGGAGTGGGGGCAAGCTCGTGGGGGTGGGGCCGAACGGCCTACCCCTGCTCACTTATTCTTGTGTATGTTCTCACGAGCGGCTTGGCTGTTGGCAGGCAGCGTGTTGGACCAGAGCCTGGAGAGCCTGTTGCACCGTCTGCGCGGGCTGTGCGACAACATGGAGCCCGAGACCTTCGTTGACCACGAGCTGGTTTTCCTGCTCAAAGCCCAGCAGGGCAGCCCGTTCATCCTGCGGGCCCGGCGCTCGGTGGACAAGCCCTCCATGCCTTGGCACCTGCGCTACCTCGGGCAGCCGGAGGTCGGCGACAAGAACCGCTCGGCGCTGGTGCGCAACTGCGTGGACGTGGCCACCTCCGACACGCTGAACGAGTTCCTCATCGAGATGGGCTTCCGCATGGACCACGAGTTTGTGGTCAAGGGGCACGTCTTCCGCAAGGGGATGATGAAGATCGTGGTGTCCAAGGTCTTCCGGATCCTGCTGCAGGGCAACACGGACAACGTCGAGCCCCTGTCGCTCTCGTACCTGGTGGAGCTGAACGTGGTGGCGCCGCCGGGGCAGGACGCCGTGTCCGACGACATGAAGAACTTTGCCGAGCAGCTGAAGCCCCTGGTTCACCTGGAGAAAATCGACCCGAAAAGGCTGCACCAGGCTTAGGAGGCACCCGCCGGCCGGGAACACCGGTGGGGGGGGGGGGGGGGGGGGAGTTGCTCCCGTGCCCCGCGAGCCACGTCGAGCTGGAAGCCGGAATGCGCCTTGCCTCCCGCGCCATGCCTGAGGGTCATTCACAGGTGTGCATACCCTCCCGTACTCGTTTGAAATGCGCACTCGTCTCTGGGTTAGAAGCACGTAAATAATTCACTGGGAACAACGAGGCCGAGGGAGGTGATAACACAGTGTGTGTGTGTGTTTTTTTACGGAGCAGTGCCATCTCCTGTGCAATTAGGAGCCCTGCAGCTCAGTGGTCAGAGCGCTCGCCTTACAAGTCTGAGGCCTGTGTTCGAATCCAGGCAGGTCAGGGCGAAGCCTTGGGCAAGTTTTCCCACTCCATACACACACACACGCGCGCGCAGCGCGCGCGCCTAATAATAATCCTTCAAAATAAACCACAATAATAAAATTGGTCATTTTCAATCCGTGATTGTTTGTGGGGGGGGACGCTGCCGTGCGCAATTGGCTGCCGTGTTTCGCCCACAACTATACAGTCAATTCACTTTACAGTGTATTCGGTGAAGCGCTTTGAGACGTTTAGAAGACGTGCAAAGCACTGTTATCAAATTCAAGGATTATTATTATGATTAAATCCTATTTAAAAGGTTTGTGTTCTGGACAGCCGGATTTCCAACACATGGAAACCCAAACGCTGTGCGTTCAGAGAAACCTAAACCAGCCCGAGGTTCGGATGCGGGTTGAGATGCATCGCTGATGTACGGATTTGTGTATTAAAACAAACGTGTTTGGGATCTCCCTTGCTCGGCGTCACTGACTGTACGTGTGGTTGCGGTAGTGTGTAACACTGGGGAGAGCTTAGTAATAAGCGCAAGGCAAACACTGTCAAATAACAAGACAATCACAGCGAACGCACTCCATCCCATCTGTTCCTTGTGGCGCTATTTGCCCAACAAGACTAACTTGACTGTAGATTTTAAAATAACTTTGAAGGCTTTATTGATCTGATAAATGTGGGACAAAGGAAACGTTTGTTTTTTCCAGTCTGTCGGACCTTACAATAACAAAAATTACATTTGACCCTAACTGCCTACTTAGTTTATGTTGTGTGTGGTATTTTTTTTTTGCGCGTTTTATAATGACGCAGAAAATCATCAGCTCCCCAAAGACTGTGCAGTCGTGCAAACGTTATTTAGACTTGCAGTGTCTTAAAAAAAACCTCCCGTAATTTGGCTCCCATGTTCGCCTACAAACATATGGTCGCTACACTTTACAGTAATTCCCGTGAAGAGCTTTGAGACACCTTGACAACATGGTGAAGCTTTATGTCAAATGCGAGCATAATACTGTATAATAATAACAATAAATAATAATAATCTTTGCATTTGGTATAGCGCTTTTCACGTCTTCTACACGTCTGAAAGCGTTTCACAGAATATACCGTAAAGTGAATTGACTGTGTATTTGTTGACAAATCGATGATGAAACCTACGCAAAAATTTGAAAGAAATCATCCTAAAATAATAGTGGTGATCCTTGCATTTGATGGTTCTTACAGAATCATACTTGGGCAGCAGGATGAAATATTGGCCTGGTTCCCTTGCTCCCCACGCCTCTGTTTACCCAGCAGAAAGTAGGCAGTGATTGTTAGCCGATTGGCGGATCGCTTATCCGTGGGTTATAATTCCTTTCCCCAAAATATTACACGTTAGTCACTGGAATCCACCAATGTTTGCGGGACCCTGCTGAGCGCCATTGCCTGCCGCGTTTCGCGCACAAAATATAGTCAATTCGCTTTTGCAGCGTGTCCTGCGAAGCACTTTGGGACGTCTGGAGGACCGCGATTAGCCGCTCGATATCAGAGGCAAGGATTATTATTACTATGTTCAGATAACAACGGTCGTGGAAGCCTAGAGAGGCGATACGCAATGGGCAATTTTGATCTGCAAACGCCACCTGAAATTTTTGTGCGGCATTTTTGCTAATTCGTTAAAAAAAAATAATGATCTCAAAATGTGGTCCATTTCATTCAAACCCCGCACACTTACATGTTAGTGTGACTGTGAGACAGGCAGCCAGCAGAGGGCATTTGAAGTACATGCTTCAGTTCACAGCCTTGTTTATACGGTAAAGTACAGGTACTATACAAGGATAAGTGCCATTATCCCTATCTTCCCTGTATTTTGGATCTGCCAGCTTTTTCCTGATTGAACCCTCGCTGCACCACGCATTCCCAGGTTGGTGTCAGTTGTGGACCTCCTGTAGCTCAGTGGTTAGAGCACTCGCCTTACAAGCGAGGGACCTGGGTTCGATTCAAGGCAGGGGAAAACCTTGGGCAAATTTCCGTACTCCACACACCTGATAATAATTCCTCACGAAAAAAACTATAATAAATTGGTCGTTTCAATCCACGGCTGTTTGTGGGGGACGCTGCTGTGCGCAATTGGCTGTTGCGTTTCAACCACAAGTATGAGTGGATTCACTTTACAGTACATTCTGTGAAGTACTTTGAGACATCTAGAAGACGTGAAAAGCGCTATATCAAATGTAAGGATTATTATTATTATTATCATTCTGTACTATATTGTCGGCCAAGACACCAGGAGAAACTTCCCTATTCAGATCGTGCCTCGACGATCATTAAAGTAATAGCCAGACAACTAAACGAGCTCATCAGTCAGCACTGAGTGCTCAAAAGTCCCACCAAAGTGGCTCGTGCTCGCGACCTTCTGTGCTACTGACTGAGTCATGGCTAGGGAGCGGCTGAGTAAAAATAGACGAGAAAGCCCGTGGCACCTTTGCGTTTGTTCTACAGCCAGCTTTTGTGGAGGTGAAACACTGGGCGAGAGTTGATTTATCCTCCTGCAAGTTTTTCTTTCCCTCTCTCTCTCTCTCTCTCTCTCTGTTCCTATGGAAATTGAACTTTTGGTTGAAAGACTTCGAAGAACTCATTACGACATTCATTCAGACAATCGTTTATTCCCCTTCCAGCTCTCCGTGGCACATTGACACACCGAGCGACTGTGATACTAAACTGCGAATGCGTCTCTCGCTGAGTATTGTGTTGACATCAGTTGTATTTCTATGAATGAAACTCACCCCATCAAATTTCTTTTATCACAACAATTGCTCCACTCCTACATCGCATCCTCAAGTCTTTTTATTCCCTCTCACTCTCTCGCTCTCCCTTACCCTCTCAGCTATGTTCTTTTAATTAGATGTGCATTTACATAATTAGTTTCTCTTTCCCCCCCACCCCTACCCATCACTCCCCCCCAAACTCACCCACGCCCCACCACATTTCTTAAGGTCATAAATTAAGTAGACATTTATTATTCTTATTGAAATAAAGTTTAGAAGAAGTAATTGGGCTGAAAAAAAAGAATCCGAACCTCAAATCTAAATAATTCAAAAGCCGCTGCAAACTTGGTGCATTTTAAATTAAATCAGAAATAAAAAAAGAGAGATGGGAGCAAGAATGTGTCTTTCTACCACGTTTTCTAGTTGTGCTGTTTTCGTTGGCTTTGTTGTTTGGCTTTTTGACAGGTTGTCTGTCTCTCATTGTGCCTTCTGATAGTCTCATACAACACGTCAGGGCCAGATGAGCTGAAGGCAATGGATGACCACAATTCCACCTCCATTTATCCAACTGGATGGAGCTCCCGTAGCTCAGTGATTAGAGCACTCGCCTCACAAGCGTGAGACCTGTGTTTCGAATCCAGGCAGGTTAGATGAGGGCAAAACCTTGGGCGAATTTCCTTACTCCACAAACACACACGCCTAATAATAATCCATCCAAAACAATCCACAACTTTGGGGGCGCTACTGTGCGCAATTGGCTGCCGCGTTTCACCCTCAAAGTCAATTCACCTCACGGTATATTCTGCGAAGGGCTTTTGAGAAGTCTAGAAGACACGAAAAGTGCAATGTCAAATGCGAGGCTTATTATTATTATCCAACTGAACAAGGTTAAAGTTTCCCACAGTTTGCGCGCGTGGAATAAGGTACAATTGTTGAAGAATTGGCCTGCTAGCAACTCTGCGTCTCTATAATAAAAATTGGAAATTGAAAAAAACATCCTTGCATTTGATATAGAGATTTTCGCATCTTATCGACATCTCACAGCGCTTCACAGTATACACTGAAATATGAATTGACCATACATTTGTGGGCGAAACGCGGCAGCCAATTGCGCACAGCAGCGTTCCCCCCCCCACAAGCAGTCGTGCATTGAACTGACTAATTTTTATTATTGTGGGTTTTTTTTGACAAATTATTATTAGGTGCGTTGGGTGTGTGTGTGTGGAGTTAGGAAACTTGCCCAAGGTTTCGCCCTGATCTGTCTGGATTGGAAACACAGTTCTCACATTTGTAAGGCGAGCGCTCTAACCACTGAGCTACAGGAGCTCCACAGCTCACCAGGGTAGGTGAATGCCAGCCGGTTTGCACACCACACAGTGCGCCCCCAGCCTAGATTAGGTGAATACAAAGTAGGGACCTGAACCCACAGCCTCCTGACTTAGAGGCGAGTGGCATAAGGCAGCTCAGCTCCCAAGATCAATAGTTTAAACCCTCCATATCATCTCTCATTTCTTGCCTTCGAGCGACTAATTATTCACAACAGAAACACTTGACATACCATGGGAAGGGAAGATTGTGAATCCAGCGCGGCTCAGCTCCTCGAAGCTTTTGAGAACCTGCTGAGATCTTAAAAAGTCATAAGAGCTACTTGAAATCTTCCAGCGAGGTGCGGTTTTTATTCGCTATTATATATTGGGCTTTAATTTTTATTAGCAGCTAAAATATAAAGAAAACTGCGTATTAAATTACCTTTATAGCACAGTATTGTGACCTTTCGGGAGTAGGTAATGTAACAAATCGTCCGTAGTAATTAACGTAGCTCTGAGGAAAATTGCAGCAAATCTGAAAACTTAATTTCAGCCTTGCTTGCAACCTTAAATCTTGCACAGCGGGCAATTAATCAGATACATGGGAGTATTGTTCCTCTCGCATTTCTGTTGCTTTAACCCGTCATTATATGGTCTGTGGGAAGCTTAGATTTATGCATTCAGTTCCATCGAGGCAAAGAGGCGAGATTTCGTTGTTAAACTAAGGTCGTCTCAAAGGAACTGTTCCTGACATTGGAGCGTACGTGTATCAGAAATAATAATAGTTGGAATACTGCAACAAGAATCATATTGGCAATCATAATAATAATACAGTAATACTAATCCATGCATTTGACAAAAGGCAAGTTATTCTGCTTAAAGGCTTTGTTTTCAAAATCCTCGGATTTCATGTAACGCTTTTCACATCGGGAGGGACACCTCCAAGCACCGTGCGGGGTTCCAAATAAAATGTAGTGACTGTGGAATTGTAATAATAATAATATTAATAATCCTTGAATTTGATATAGCGCTTTTTCACGTCTTCTAGACAACAACACATCAATAAATAATAACACACGTCTCAAAGCGCTTCACAGAATAAACTCTAAAGTGAACTGACTGTATATTTGTGGGATGAAACTCAGCAGCCGATTGCGCACAGCAGGGTCCCCCACAAACAGTCGCGCATTAAAATGACCAATTTTGTATTTTTGTGAGGGATTATTATTAGGCTTCTGGAGAGTAAGGAAACTTACAAATGGTGTGGCCCTGAACCTGCCTGGATTCGAACCCAGGTAACTCACGCTTGTAAGGCTCTAACCGCTGAGCAATAAGAATATTTAGGGATCTTCATCAAGCAGACTTGGGTTTAATTTCTCATCTGAAAGGTAATACAGGGAACCGCCTCCCACCCCCACCCCCCTCCCCCACCCCCACCCCCACCCCCACTCTGCATCGAGTGTCAGCTCAGACTACGTGAGGTCAATGGAATTCTGATGTGGAAGGCGAGAGAGAGAGAGAGCGAGAGAGAGAGGGGCAGGGAGAGAGAAAGAACGAAAGAGCTGCCAACTGAGCCAGGCAGTCAAAACACAATGAATTACGCACTGAAATATATCTGGAGCCCATGATATGAGATTATCGTTGGTTATTTGCTTGGGGGAGGCTTTCCTTTCAGCGCTGGGAGGATGTCACTGGCTTGGTTCCAATTGGTATCTTACCGGTAATAACAATAATCCTTGCGTTCACATCTTATCAACGTCTCAAAGCGCTTCACAGAATATACTGTCAAGTGAATTGACTGTATATTTGCGGGCGAAATGCGGCAGCCAATTGCGCACAACAGTATAATTGCGCACAGTAGTACTGTATATATGTTGTGAGATCTGTGGGTTGATTCTCAGCCAAGCACTTTGTGGGCAAAGCGTGGGGCTATTAACTTACTCCATTCCCCTCTCCTGCCCACGAGGTTATTTCCTGATTACAGTATTTTCTCTGAGACGTGTTAGAATATAGAAAGCCTGATGTTTTATTTTTTGTTGACCTTTGATTTACAACCGATCATTTTTTAATTACAATTTATTTTATTTTTTTGTCGAATTACATTTTCTACATCTCTCTCTCTCCCTCCTTCCCCCCCCCCCCCCGTATCAGCATTTAAATTATACATTGGAAGTGAGATATGAATAATTGATCTCTGCGTATAAGGAAGTGAAAATTAATCGTCCCCTAAGACTGCGAAAACAGCTGGCAGAATTTGAGATTTAAAGCCAAGCCAAAAGGTTTTAACCTGGTTAAGTGACAGTGATCCGTCTCTTATCGATGCCCATGAATGTGACATGACAGATCTCGGGCAGATTGTCGGTGAAAGGCGACATGAAAGGCGAGTGGGTGTAGACATCAGTGGCTGTCGTTTTTCTGTAGCTCGCAGCAATTAGCAAGGATCGTCCTTGAAATTTGCGCTCCAAAAAAAATTACCCAGTCGATTCACTTTGCGGCGTATTCTGTGAAGAGCTTCGGGACGTCGAGACGACGTGATAGGCCGCGATATCAAACGCAAGGATCATGGTCACGATTGTTATTGTCATTTACACCATATTCTGTGAAGCGCTTTGAGACCCAGCGATGTCGTGATAAGAAGCAGTCTAAAATCCCAGGATTACTATCACTATTGCGCCTTTATCAAGTGGTTAAGGCGCCTCAGAGCGCTTCGCAGAATGCACTGTAGCCTGCTCCAAAGTGGATTGGCTGTGCATTTTGTTTCGAGAAGTCGTACGGCCTCTCCGCTGCACTCCAGCCAGCCAGCCTCAGATACTGGCTGGCCACCCAACAAAAACAACACGAGGAGAGAAGTACCTCACAGGAGTTTATTGTAAAGGTCAGTGATTGTATATATTTGCAAGCAAACGCGGCGGCCAATTTTCGATTTGCACACGCCAGTGTCCCACAGACAGCCGTGAAGTGTGTGATTGATTTTATCAGCCGATGGTGGGTTTGTTGTCCAGAATGTACTGGAGGGACCTCACATCCAGCTGAATCCAGCGACCGAGATCTCAGTTGAATATCTCATCACATCTATTCCCGCCCCTCACACTCCCCCCCCCCCCCCCCCCCCCCCCACCTCATCTCCCATGATCAATTATTTCCATTCCTGGCTCGAAAGTACTGAGGTTGTTTGTTTATCCTTTCCAGGAATCCTCTTTTTCATTTCCAGGAAAATCGAACGCACGGATTGTTATCTTCCTTGCCTGTTCGCTGGGTGACCTAAAGTGGAGGCCAAACCCTCTGAGAGTTTGTAGTGTAGTGACTGGGCATTCGTAGGCAAAAAGCGACAAACCACCAATGTCCCACAAACAGCCATGACGTGAAGGAACGGTTAAATAATAATAATAGTCTTTGCATTTGACATAACACTTTTTATGTCCTCTAGACTGTGTCTTAAAGCGCTTCACAGAATATACTGCAAAGTCAATTGACTGTATATTTGTAGGCAGCCGATTGCGCACATCAGCATCCCCACGAACAGTCGTGGGTTGAAATGATCAATTTTATCCTTGTGTTTTTTTTTTGACGGATTATTATTAGGCGTTTCACGTGGAGATGATTGTTGAAGGAGGAGAAGCAGGAGAGAGAGGCACCTTCAAACCCCACCATAGAGTATTACCAGAAGTTTGGTTGTTACATCCGTCTCTCTATCTCTCTCTCTCTCTCTCTCGCTCGCTCGCACGCTCTCTCCACGCTGTGTGTCTTCCCATCGGAATGTGACTGCGAGCGTGTGTGGCCCTGGCGAGCAAAGAGTGCAAAGCCATTGTGTGGGGGAAGAGGGGGGCGTGGGGTGAATGGTGGATGTATTCTCTTCGAGTTGCCAAAGGCTTCGCTCCCTGATGCGCATTTGATTTCATCCTCCAAGAAACATTTGCACTCAATAGCCCCATTGTTCTATCCAGGGGATGGGGGAGGGTGGGGAGGGTGGGGGGGTGAGGGGGGACGTCGAGTGGGAGTGAACGATTCTTGTGGGTTCTTCTAATCTTACCCTTTAGTAAACACCAAATATTTATTCCTGGCGCTTCACCCTTTCCCAGTTTCCCCGACTCACACGCTTTGGCCTCTCGCCAAGGGAAGGGTTGGTGGTGGGTGGGGTAGAGTGGGGTGGGGCAGGGAGGGAGTGGGGGGGCAGCAGGAGGTTTGGGGTGGGGTGGGGAGCAGGGGGAAGAGATTAGAGAAACCGAGCTACCCTGGGTGGCTTTTGGAACCATTGCCAAAGCTGATCTACTGCCAGCTGGTAGTGGTTGCTGAAGGCAAAGACCGATGTGTAGTCTCTGGAGGCATCTCCCTCTTGCCTTCCCCATCTGGCGGGTCAGACATGGTGGTCTGTGTTCACTGGCCCCCCGACTGCCCGATGGTGACCAATGGAGATCCACCACGTTTCTTCCAGGAGCAGAGTGGAACGCGGGCTCCAGCCCAGCTCGCGAGGCCAGTCTGTGTTATCTGCCTAATCCCGTTAAGATTGTTAACCCGCTTTTATATTATGTTATTTTATTTCCCTTTGCTATTTTGATATCCTTCAGTTGATGTGTTCTGTCACCACGTCCCCCCCAACCTCTGAAACTTCTGAATCTTTCTGCCTCCCCCTCCCAACCTTTCTCCCTCTATTTTCAACTCTCGCCATAAAATAATAATATAATAATAATAATAATCATAATCCTTGCATTCGATATAGCGCTTTTCACATCTTATCGACGTCTCAAAGCGCTTCACAGAATATACTGTCAAGTGAATCGACTGTGTATTTGTGGGCGAAGCGCGGCAGCCAATTGCGCACGGCAGCGTCCCCCACCAACAGCCGTGGATTGAAATGACCGATTTTATTATTATTATTCCGTGTGATAAATATCACATTATTATCGTTAGTTCCTAAGTCTCAGAAGCAAGTGATTTTATTATGATTATTATTATCACTCCAAGAATTATTCTTACTCTTATTGTTCCTATCGAACTCAGTCCTGGATCAAGCTCTTTGGTCGCCCTAATTCTCCGGGAATCTATCCTTCCGCCCTCGGTCCGTGCTTTTGAGAACTCCGAGAAATGTCGGCGGAAAAAAACCCATTGCTTGTGTCAGGTTCCCAGGTATCCGATGACCACAACTAGAGGCACTTTCAATTTATTTTATTGATGCTTCTTCTGCGTTATTTATCCCGTGTCACTTTACCAGAAAGATGCAGCGCCCTGGACATCACATTCTCTGCCTTGCACTCTGGAGAAGTTAATAAAATAACGTGATTTAGGATTCAATCCAGCTCCCCGAGCAATTGATTTATAGAGTGTGAGATTAAGTCCTGGAGTCAGTAACTGCAGCTCGGGACTGAATGAAATTGCAAACGGGATTTATCGATGCTTTTCGCATAGGTGAACAGGCACACAGCACAGTAAGTGGTGTTCGCAACCTACCTGCCTGCCTGCCTGCCTGCCTGCCTGCCTGCCTACCTACCTGCCTGCCTGCCTACCCACCCACCCACCCACTCAGATCCAGTGGACACTAGAGCGAGGAGCTTGAAGTCGATCTGCTCTGTGACAGAGGACCGGGGTAATCGGGGGAACTTTGGAGCTGAGTGAGTCAGCAACGCTCAGTCAGTGTATTCTGTCTCTCGGGACCTTAACCCTTAACCCTGAGATATCGAGTGGGAAATCCCGAACACTTACCCACCCCCTGAGACGCCCTTTGTTACCTTGTAATACTGGTAGTTGGAAAAACAACAAGACTGATCCCCCGTGTTGGAGGAACGAACAAGTTCAGACAAGCCAGGGCACTGATCAGAGAAGTTCTCGCCAGGGACCTGGCTAGAGAGTTTGCGGGGAAATTCTAACCGGGATTGTAAAAAGGCAACCCAGAAAAGTACTTTAACAACAACAACAACAACAACTTGGGATTTATATCGCGCCCTCGCTCACTCCACACCGGACGGCGTCTCAGAGCGCTTCCCAGTAACGGATCCCGGTGGGGGTGGGGGGCCGAGCCAGGGGTTGGGAGGGGGCCGGAAGGAGGTGACCGACCGAAAGCGCGTTCGGTCGAAACAGGAAAGCTCTTTACCCGAGGAAACGACAACAACAACAATAATAAAAATCGCACTTAGATAGCGCCTTTCACGTCTGGAGGACGTCCCAATGCGCTGAACGGTCAGGTCGGGAGAGGGTCGGGGTAGGGGGAAGGAGAGTGGGAGAGGGGGGAAAGTTGGTGGGGCAGTGACCTGAAAGTAGGAAGGAAGAGAGAGGGGTGGGGGGGGGGGGGGATGAGAGAGGGGGAGGCGAAGAGAGTGAGGAAGGGAGTTGCAGAGCCTCGGGGGGGCGTAGCGGCCGAAGGCGCGGCCGCCGATGGTGGAGCGAAGCATTTGGGGGAGGGGGAGACAAGGAGGAGGCCAGACCCGGCGAGGGGTTTAGGAAGCAACGAGACAGTGGAACAGGCGGATATGGCTTCAGAGTTGCGGGGGGCCAATTTCAGGATAAACGCCTCTTTCACGACTTATCGATAGGGCTGCTAAGCAAAGAGAGAGAGAGAGAGCGTTAGCGGCTGGGCTGGGCTGACATAATACATGAGGAGGTCGCTGAGATAGGGTGAGGTGAGGCCCTGGGGACAGTTGATAGCGAAAGAGTTTTTGGCAAAGACACAAAGTTGTTTCTCCTAATAAGCAAAAAAAAAATCCCATTAATCCAGTCATATCCATTTAAAGGAATACATTGAAATACTGTACTGACATGTACCTGGAATAATAGGTTCCTGGAAGCCAGTTTCATGGACTCTAAAGTCTAATAAATTTGTGTTCGGGGATGATAAAATTGTCCCTTGAGTGCAAGGCGTGTTGTAGAGCAGTTCCACACACCTACCGCACCTCGTTGAACTGCTTAAGCATTAATCGTTCACCTTAATTTTATTATTTAATACTAAGAAGGAATAATGAGAGGTTCGTAATCTCTTAATGTGAATAATTTTTAAAAATCCTCACGTTTGACATCAGACCTCGTCACATCGTTGAGACGTCTCAAAAGCGCTTCACAGAACACACTGAAAAGTGCAGCAATGAGCGGGAAGGTGTGTGGTATTTGGTACACTAGTATTATTATTATATTGTTATTTTGCCCACAAGTATACAGTCAGTTCACTTTACAGTACATTCTGTGAAGCGCTTTGAGACGTCGATAAGGTGTGAAAATCCGCTGTATATAAATGCAAGGATTATTATTATCATTATTATTACACAAAAGCGAATTTCCGACGGGCGTTTTAGTTGAAATAAAACGCAGACGCTATCGGATAAAGTCGGGAAAGACCGGATACGAAATCGCGCGGTGTTAAAAGTCGAGGCTCGCCCTGAAACCGGCCGTGTCATCTTTTCATTGGAGGTTTTGTGAGCTCTCCCTCCACCCCTCCCAACCCCCTCCTTCCCTCCTCCCGCGCTTGTGATAGTGGATGTGGAATCAATTTGCGCTGAACAAATGTTTCCTTTAAACACAACCTTTAACCGGTGCCTGATGTGCTCTGGAGACACGTCCCATTGGTTCCGCGAACACAGTGGCTGAACACGCCTCCCGACACGCACATCGATGGCAAACTGTTGGACTGTTTGTGGGGCTTTGCCGTGCGCAAAATTGGCCTTTTCATTCGGGGCCCTGCAGCTCAGCGGTTAGAGCGCTCGCTTTACAAGTGAGAGGCCCGGGTTTGATTCCTGGCAGGTCAGGGCGAAACCTTGGGCAAGTTTCCTTATTCCCCACACACACGAGAAACAGTGATATAAATCGGTCACTTGAATCCACGGCTATTCGTGGGACGCAATTGGCTGCTGCGTTTTGCCCAGAAAATTACAGTGATTCACTTGACTGTATATTCTGTGAAGGATTGCGAGGATTATTATTAGCATTGATGTTTGCGTAAAACATACACAGTCATTCCCCTTCCCAGTTGATCATATTAATAATAATAATAATAATCCTTGCATTATCAAGCGCGTGGAGTAAGGAAACTCGCCCAAGGTTTCACCCTGACCTGTCTGGATTCGAACCCCGGTCTCCCGCTTGCAAGGCGAGTGCTCTAACCGCTGAGCGTCGAGGGCCCCACAGTTAATCCCGCGGAGAGCTTCGTCCGTGTCTCCTTGACGCAATATAGCGTAACGTAAATCAAAATGCCGAGAGGGTTATCATGGTCAACGTGTCCGAGGCGAAATGGTGGCTTGTAAGGAGACCGTGCCTTTCACCGGGGGGATGAAGTTTGAAGCCGTCGCCAGGCCGGTCGGATCGTACGCTCAGACGCAGAACTGTTCTGCGCTGCCACAACAGCTTGAGGCGCTGAACCAAACGTGTAAGTGAGTGAGTAAGTAAGTGTGACGTTAATCCCTTCAAAGATTTCAATAAAATCAGATTGAATTTAAACTCCTGGAAGATCAATGAGTGTTGCAGCTGTTGGTGCAATTGAGACATTGTCTACCTTTTGGGCTGTGTGTGTGTGTTGAATTAACGGATTCAAACGTGGAGTGCATTTGTGTTTTTACCTTTGATGGTTGTGTCTGACCGTAGAGAGAGAGAGAGAGAGAGAGAGGGGGGGGTGGAGGGTGAGGGGGCTGGGTGAGCGGGGGAGGTGGGTTGGGGGAATCGTGCTCGGGTGGGGAGGCGATCCTTGTTTCAATCGAGTTACAAGCTGCCAGCACAAACGACGCTCAAATCCAGGCGAATGTATCTGGAAATTACGAGAAGCGGAGGCTCATTCGCGGCAAAGCTACTGTGAGTGTGTGCTACCCAGCGAGTGTCTGCCGGGCAAAGTTCCGAGAATAAACCGAATGGCAAAATTGCTGATAAATATAATATTGATATTAATCCCTGCGCTTCATCTCATGCTGGGAGGACGTCTCAAAGCACTTCGCTGTAGGGATTCGCTGCAAAGTGTAGTTACTGTGTGTATTTGGAGGTAATCTGCACCCAACAAACAGCCATGAAGTGAACGGCTAATTCTATCTGGGGAGTGCGGGGGCGAGGGGGGTGAAGTGTCACACACGCAACTATTATCACTCATTATTATTAATGTTTTATGTCCACTGGAATTCGGCCGATAGGACCTTGGTTTAACGTCTCATAGAGAAGGACAGCGTTTACAACAATGCAACGCATGCCGAGACGATGCTAGAGTACTTGGTTTATAGTTGATGGCTTTCATGCCAAATTGGCTGTAGCTTAAAGCTCCAATACATCTTAAGCCTCTCAGATTCCACTGCTAGGGTCATTAAGTGAAGTATTGAGCTGAGATCCTATGCAGTATTATTGGAGTATAATGGAAGCAATGGACCAATTTTTGTTGAAATTACTTTAATCTACTGCAGATAGCAATTTTATAGTGTTTTACCATATGACTTGCCAGATGTCATTGTCAAGGTTGCTGTTAAAGTTTTCCTTTCCAGATGTATTTTCAAAGAGCTCTTTTTTTGAGTGTTCTGATCCAAACTCAAGTATCCTGATGAATCTCATTTGCTGTTGAGTTCTCTGTTCATCCAAATTTATCGGTGGGGTTTTGTGCTATAATTTGGGCCGGTCTCCCCTCCACCACAATCCATAAAATCCAACTCATCCAAAACTCTGCCGCCCGCATACTCATCCGCACCAAACTTTGCCTCCCCCATTACCCCAGTCCTTGCCAGACTTCACTGGCTCCCTATCCCCAAGAGGATCGACTTTAAGATCCTCACCCCTTTTCAAATCCCTCCATTCCTCTGCACACCCCCTACCTCTCTGACCTCTCTCCTCAAACCGGCTCCCGTTGCCTTCACTCAACTGGGTCTGGCCTCCTCCATGTCCCCGAATTCTCCGCTCCACTCTTGACGGCCGTGCCTTCAGCCACTATGTCCCGGGGTTCTGGAATTCCCTTCCTCACTACCTTCGCCTTGTCCCCCTCTTTTCTCAGTTTCAGGTCCAAGCTGAAAACCCATCTCTTCAACAGCGCCTTTGGTCACCTTTCTACCCCTGCCTCGATGCCAGGATCCACTATTGTGAGGCGCTCTGAGACACTGTCCGGCGTGGAGGGCGCTATATAAATCGAAGTTGTTGTTGTTGGCTATGTCAGCCTGGTTTCACTAACTATTAATAATACTCGTACTACTATTCCTTGCCTTTGATCCAACGCCTTTCACAATGGAGGTTTCAGTCTCTCCGCCCCCACACTCTGGAACTCCATCCCACAGCCCCTTCACCTCGCTCCCTCCCTCGCCTCCTTCAAGGCCGGTCTCAAGACCCTCCTCCTCTTCGACCGTGCCTTCTGCTGCCCTCCAACCTCTCTCCCTCTCCTAATCCTACTGCCCCTTCCCTCCCCACACTGCTCTTCTAAATTGCTCGGGTCCCAACCTGACTGTTCAGCGCCTTGGGACGTCCTCCCGACGTGAAAGGCGCTCGAGAAATGTCATTTTGTCGTTGTTGTCGTCGCAAAACGCTTCACAGGATTTACCGTAAAGTGTGTGTGTGTGTGTTGTTTTTTTTACAGGTGAGTGTGGGTGGGAGGCTGGATGTTTCTTTCAATCCGCATTCTTTGAGGAGCGAAACAGGGCGCGTTGCCGCGTTTCGCCCACAAAGTGCACAGTCAGTCCGCCTTGCAGTGCGTCCTGCGAGAAGCTTCGAGGCGTCTCAACCGACCCGATGCCCGTAAATGGGGGGCCTCGTCATCGGAGCTACCGACGATCACCCGCGACAAAATACCGAACGCGGCGACGAAATACCATTAAAAGCCCGTGAAGCGTTTTAAAATAGAAATTCATTAATCAGCCCCCATGCATTTCGCTGGCGTTTGTGGGGGTTGACATCTCTTTCCTGACGAGCCAGGAACGCTTTGCTTTGGCTCTGTCTTTCGCTTTGTTGCCATGGCAGTCTGGTAGACGGCAAACACGCACACAAAAAAAAACCCAAACGCAGCCTTTTTTCCGCAGCCCGTGTTATACCGTCGAGCGCGGCTTTCGATCGACGCCCGCGCGCTCTCTCTCTCTCTCTCTCTCGTCTCTCTTTTTTTCGTGGCGTTGCCGAAACTTGGGGAGAAAATCAGGCCACGAGAACGACAATAGGAATCTACTGGCAGCTGCTGAGCCGAGAGAGAGAGAGAGAGAGAGAGAGAGAGAGAGAGAGAGAGAGAAAATATAGGTTTCCTGTTATGCAATTTGCTCATTGGCGCCAGTCGAACAATTTGACTAATTATCCTTTTAAGTCGCCACTACGCATGTGTGACCCACTATGAAATGCTGTGGTTCCAGTCTGGTTGTTGCATAAGCGAGTCCCTCTGGCTCCGATACAAGAGATAAGCCATCGGTGCTTTGCTTCACAACTAACGATGCCGCAAATCAGCGAGTTGTTGAAGTGGGGGGGGGGGGGGGGGGGTGCGTGTGGGGAAGGGGGGGGGGGGGGAGAGAGAGAGAGGGAGAGAGAAGAAAGAGAGACAGAGAGAGTTCTTTTTTTGGATTTCTCGCTCACACGATGTCAGCGCAGCTCAAGGAGAAAGATGGCTTTGATCTCGCTCGCACTCGCGCTGACTTCGCCGCCCAGTTCGCACCCCTCAAATGCGACATCAAAATATTATTGCTGCTAGTAATAATAATCCTTACGTTCGTTAGAGCGCCTTTCATGTCAGAGAGACAGACTTGTTCTTCCCACCCCACCCCCACCCCCCCCCACTATTTTGAATGAATGCCAGTTTATCATCACTTGCCCAAAACCCTGGCACTTTAAATTGCTATGCTCCCCCATCGTGTGATGGCAGCAGGCGGTAACAACCTTTTGTTTCTCTTGTCGAGCGATGAGATTGCTGGCACAATGCCTCCACGCTCGCACTCTTCAGGAATAACAAGCCTCAGATCTCGGGAACTCCACAATTCCCTTTGATTGCGGATGCGAGGCTTGTCGGGGTGTCAGGGATGCGAGTTCTTTATCTCGCCGCACATCAGTCGGCAGATCGGTATCTCTCGCAGTCAATCGGCCACTTTTCACTTGAGTGACTGGCATGCAATCTTTGTTAACTTCCGAGATGGCTCCAGTTCACTGCTTTACCTGCTGTCAGCATCGAGCCACGACTGCACTGCTAAACTTCTGAAACTCCCTACCTCAATCCTTTCACCTCGCCCTCGTTTTATCTGTCTCTAAATGCCACTTTCAGACTTAACTCTTTCACCAATCTTATTATCATCATAATAATAATCCTTGTATTTGATACAGCTGCTTTTCACGTCTTCTCGTCATCTCAAAGCGCGTCACGGAATATACTGTAAAGTGAATTGACTGTATACTTGTGGGCGAAACGCGGCAGCCAATTGCGCACAGCAGCGTCCCCCCCCCAAACAGTCGTGGATTTAAACGACCAATTTATTATTATTGTGTTTTTTTTGGACAGATTATTATTAGTGTGTGTGTAGAGTATGGAAACTTGCCCAAGGTTCCGTCCTGACCTGCCTGGATTCGAATACAGGTCTCACGTTTGTAAGGCGAGTGCTCTAACCACAGGAGCTCCACAATGTAGTGGTATCATAAAGTTCAGGAGAGGTTAGTGGAGAAAAGAGCTCGGCAGTTTATTTTTTTCCCCCTGGCGATGTCAGCCGAATTTCCTTCTTCCGCTAACCCGAACCGTTGAGAGAAGAAACCTCTCTCAGTCCACGCACTCAAGTGCAGGAGTTGGCTGGTCCACCCGGCTTTGGCTCGCACTCACACTCCACTGATTGAAAGCAGAGAGGCTGTTACCACATTGCCAACAGGATAATTAGTCTAATGGTTGAGCGTCACATGATTTCGACACTAAAACTAACTGTTCACAGTGGAGTCCTGTATCCACAGTGGCCAGAGAACTCGCCTCGCAAGCGAGAGACCCGGGTTCGATTCCCGGCAGGTCAGGGCGAAACCTTAGACAAGTTCCGTTACTCCACACACACGCTTGATAATATCCCCTCAAAAAAAAACCAGTTATTTCAATCCACGACTGTTTGGGGGGGGACGCTGCTGTGCGCATTTGGCTGCCGTGTTTCACCTACAAGTGTGCAGTCAATTCACTTTACAGTACATTCTGTGAAGCGCTTTGAGATGCCTAGAAGACGTGAAAAGCGCTTTGTCAAATGCAAGGATTATTACTTCAACTCTTAACTTTCTGTAACACTGTAACGTTCATTGCAGCCTCGAAAAGTCCTCCCCGCAAGAGAATAAGTGGCATCACTGTGGAATGTCCAAGCTGCCGTCGTTTGGATGAGACATTAAACCAATGTCCCTGTTCAGCCTCAGCCTGTTTTTATATACCTAGATCCCGGGACGCTACTCAAAAGAAAGAAGGAGAGTTTCGATCTAATGGTGTCCTGGCTGACAAGCTCCCCCACAGATAAAATTAGTCGCTCACTTCATGACTGTGTGTAAATTGGCTGCCTTGTTCGTCTACAGAGACACCGTAACGAGACCTGACAGCAATTAGCTACCAAGCTCGTTGAGGGCATTTTAATGTTATAGGCACTGCATCAAACGCAGAGGTAATTGATGACTGTAGGTTTGGGTTACAACCCAATTTGGGATCCAGCCCATCATCAAACTCCGAAAGATATAGATTTTAAAGCCAAGTACTGTGCAAAGTCAAAACGTGCGTGTCTGTGCGCGTATGCGTGTGTGTACCGTGTGTGCCGCCCCCTCTCCCGAATATGGGAATGTGTATTCATTGATTCCCAGGCAATCAACCTGACGCATGTTGCTAGACCACCAAGGAAGGAGCTGAAAAGGGAGCTACCCGCATTCACCGCTACCCACAAGTATCTCGTCAACTGCTCAGACCTGATTACTGGTGAGCGGTTGAAGTACTGAGAGAGTCGACGCAGCTCAACACAGGGCAAATCAGAACAACTTCGAGGCACCGACCTCGAGGCTGAAACTTCGATCGTAGGCTTGGAGCCCGGAATCAGAGACAGAGAGAGAGAGAGAGCGCACGAGAAAGAGAGAGAGAGCGCACGAGAAAGAGAGAGAGAGAGAGAAGAAGAAAGAGAAAAAGAGGGAGAAGCCATTCAGAGCGATTGTACAATACAATACAAAATTACATTTGTAATAGCGTCTCTCACATGTGGAGGATACAGCTGAGTTAACCCATACCTCAGTTGGCTGGATTGGTTGGAGACACAAACGAGATGCTATCTCCGCACCACACCCCACCTCTAGTCTAACCAGCCGAAGGATTTTAGTGACGTTACCGGGATGAGAAAGAGCAGTGGGGGGGTAAAAATGCTATTTAACTTGAATTAAATTAGAGTTTCTCAAATTTCAATCCACGACTGTTTGTGGGGGACGCTGCTGTGCGCAATCGGCTGCCGCGTTTCGCCCACAAATATACAGTCAGTTCACTTCCCAGTATATTTTGTGAAGCGCTTTGAGACGTCAATAAGACGTGAAAAGCGCTCTATCAAATGCAAGGATTATTATCGTATATTATTCTAACCTGCATTAACTGGCAAAACAAAAAAGGTTAGAAACTCGGATCACGTGAGGCCAAGCGAGGCTTTTCTTCTGCCCTGCGATTTTGGAAAGGCCTAAAGAGCTTTCAGGAAGCCCAGACTCTATCCAGCGAATAAAATCCATGCCTGGAACAATTAGAGTTGGGCAGCCTAAGCGTTACTTTTGATAGAATGAGGTTACTCTGCGTTTCCGCGGCTTATTTCAGAGCTCGCCTTGGTGCGGTGCAGGCTCCAAATCTTTGCTGCTGAACGCGCACCTCAGTAAAATATTTCACAGAGAGGTGTGTGGACCTCAACACAAGCCTGGCGCGTAAGACCAAAGTGTGATCTGTTACCAACGAAGCGTGGATTAAAGTTCGTGCGCGGGTTCATCGAAAGCCTCCAGAGCCACGTTCGAAATGATTTCTGCCACTCTAAACAATAAACGATAATCCTTGCTTTTGGTCTCAGCGCTTTTCACGTCTTCCGGAATATACCGTAAAGTGAATCGTCTACACGCGTGTAAGACTGACTTATATGACTGCGTTTGCCAATGAGCTGGGTGCAGCACATCGAGACGTGAAGCCGTGAAAGGCTCTATCTCAAATGGAAAGATTATAATTTTTTTTTATTATTTCAAATTATTATTATTATTCGATTTGACTCCTGCTGCAGGTTTAGCAAAGGGTGATGGGGGGGGGGGGAGGGGGGGGGAGCAAAAGTTATTCTGCCACCAAAATCAGTGCAGTAATTGGTTTGGGGCCAGGCTTTAATGACTGCACACATCACTGAGGTTCTGTGCTTGGCATTTACAATGCTGTCAACCTTGTAATGCCTTCCCTATTATTGCTGCTATTGTTCTGTCTATTGCTTGCTTTGTCCCCGCGCACACTGGCTGGCTTCCCGGTGATCAACTGTGGATTACCATTCAATAACGCGACTGCCACCCAACCTCACCGTTGCAGCCTCTGCAGAGAAGAGCTTTCGCCCATCGCTGGCCCTAACACGTGGCGGTTTCCAATGGGGCTTTCTCCAAAAAAGCAATCGACCCGATGGCAACTTCTGATGGCAACTTCGTGGGCCTCGCCCCCACACTACCTCTGCGACCTCCTAACCACCCCCTCCGGCCTGCTCCACCTCATTCTGACCCGCTGGCCCCACCGTTGAAGGCGGGCGAGCCTTCAGTCGCTCTGCCCCCAACCTCTGGAACTCCATCTTGACCCTCCACCTCGCTTCCTCCCTTTCCTCCTTCCAGGCCGGTCTCAAGACCTTCCTCATCGACCGCGCCTTCGGCCGCCCCACTAACTCTTCCCCCCTCTCCCCCTCTCCTTCCCCTTCCCCCTATTTCGACCTTCCCCCACCCCCCCACAGACAGACATTAAACACAGACATTAAACACAGACACTGGAACCTCGGTATAATCTACTGTAATAATAATCCTTGCATTTGATACAGCGTTTTCACATCTTCTAGATGTCTCAAAGCGCTTCACCGAATGTACTGTAAAGCAAATTGACTGTATATTTGTGGGCGAAACTCGGCAGCCAATTGCGCACATCAGCGTTCCCCCCACAAACGGGGTGGGTTGAGCGAAATAATAATAAAAAATTCTTGAGGGATTATTATCAGGAGTGTGGAGGAAGGAAACTTGACGGGAATCGAACCCGGGTCTCTCGTCTGCAAGCTGAGGTAGAACCTCAATGTACATCCATACTTGTACACCTACCTATAGGGGACGCGATACTCGAGGAGAAGACAGGCAAGCTGAGAGTCAAACACATCTTGCTTTCTAAATGAACACAATGCGAAAGCAGTGGGAGACCTGGAGGGCAGGGATTCAGATTTGGGTCCCCCTCCTCTCAAAGATTAATGTATTCGTACAATTTAACAAATATAAACAGCTGGTGCACAAGCTGGGAGTGACTCCCTGACTCACTGGGGAACTGGGATAAAAATAATACAGTAGAATACAAAAGGGAGCCACTACCTTTTCTCTCTCTCCGAGCACTTTCCAGACACATCTGTCTCCGCAATCCCAGCCACCCATAGGCTTGTCTAAAGCCTAAAGCTCCAAGCTACATCGAAAAACTTTTTTTGTTTCGAACCCCAAAACTCCTAAGATTGGGTGGAGGGAGGCCAATGGTAACTCAGTGGTTAGAGCGCTCGCCTTAACAAGCGAGAGAGCCGGGTTCAATTCCAGGCAGGGCGAAACCTTGGGCAACTTTCCTTACTCTCCACACACACACACACACACACGCGCCTGATAATAATCCCTTAAAAAAACACAATAATGAATTGGTCATTTTGATCCACGACCGTTTGTGGGGACGCTGCTGTGCGGAATTGGCTGCTGCATTTCACCCACATATATATATATACACAGTATATACAGTCAATTCACTTTACAGTATATTCTGTGAAGTGCTTTGAGATGTCTAGAAGACATGAAATGCGCCATATCAAATGCAAGGATTATTATTATTATTATTATTACCTATGAATCAGACAGGTAGTTGAAAAGGAATAATTTGTAAGGTGGGTAAGGGGAAAGGGACTGACTGGGTAGCTCTTTCTAAGAGCTGGCAGATGTCCGATGGGCCGAATGGCCTCCTTCTGTGCCGCGATATGACTCTATGAGGAAATCACTGGAATTCCCGATGAATCCCGAACGGCAGAGTAACATTACCTCCTGAATTCAACCTATCTGGCAGGTCTGAGGCTGAAAATGCATTTGCGTTTCCCTTTCATCGGGGTTATCGGATCGAAAATCAGTTGGAAGCTTCAAACAAACAAACGCACGCCACAGATTTCAGATAGCGGAGGGAGAATGGAGCAAGCTGGGCTTCTCGTCCCGCATTGATACAGTGCAGGGTCCTATTGCAAAACGCAGGCAGGCAAAGCCAAAATTATTTTGGGTGGCCTAAGGTTAGCAAGCATGCCTGAGTTTTCAGATAACAGTGTGCTTTTCTGACGATATCAGGGTGACTTGACAATGGGCTTCTCGGTTCGCTGTTAAACCTGGAGAATCATGAGACGGCTTCAAATGCTTAGACGTGGACTGATAGGTATCTACTCCTGCTACCCACCTCGTTGCTCTGGTGTGTCGAGTGAGCCCGAGGTGACCAAAGGCGCGGTCGACGAGAAAAGTTTACAGCACAGTACGTGTCTTAAATCAGCCTTCAATCTAACATTCTCCCAATGAATCATTCATACCGCTCACCGTGGAGCAGGGTTAATTTTTGCCACTCGAAATTAAACCCCCCCCCCAAAAAAAACTCAAAATAATAAAATCGGTCATTTCAATCCACGACTGTTTGTGGGGACGTTGCTGTGCGCAATCGGCTTCGATATGGTTGGGTTCAAACGCAGCCCTGATATGAGAGACGTCACTCGAATGAATTACGAGTTACTTTCCGCCGGAAGATCAGAGGAATTGACCTCCCATCAATCTCTCTTCCCCTCACTCTCACTGACTGACATTCAAAAACAGTCGGCGCGTAACGGGACCGTGCCTCGTAACCTGAAGGTTGGACCCAAACTATGCTTTGCTGCCAGCCTCGTGGAGCTCCTGTGGCTCAGTGGTTAGAGCGCTCGCCTTACAAGCGTGAGACCTGTGATTCGAATCCGGTCAGGTCAGGGCGAAACCGTGAGAAAGTTTCCTTACTCCACAAACACGCACACACACACACGCCTAATAATAATTCCTCCAAAAGAAAAACCTGTAATAAATTCGTCATTTCAATCCACGACTGTTTGTGGGGGACGCTGCTGTGCGCAATTGGCTGCCGCGTTTCACCCACGTATACACAGTCAACAAACTTTACAGTCTATTCTGTGAAGCGCTTTGAGACGTCTAGAAGACGTGAGAAGCGCTACATCGAATGCAAGGATTATTATTATTATTAGAGTAGAGGATGCATGCCTCCCAGGAACTGCCGGGGAAACACACGGCAAATGCCTCAAAAGGCCATGTACGTAGTTGGGAGAAACTCGTGACCCTCAAATCCGATCGTCCTCCCACGAGACTTGTTGGAGGAGGCAGCCAGGGTACAGATGGTTTGGTAGCTGCAGAGATGGTCCTTTCAATTGTTTATCATTTTTCAAGTAAGGATTTTAAGAGCGTGGCATTAAGGCACTGGAAACCCGATGATTAACACACTGTGTGCTTCGCAGTGTATCCCACGCAGAGAGATTACAGAGAGTTCCACTAGACCAGATGGTAGATAAGAACATAAGGTCCCTTCAAATCCCGGCATTCCAAGGTACCAAATCGCTTCCAATTCACTCCCCATTTGCACGAAGCGTTCTGCCCGAGACAGAGAACTTTAATCCTCATCCAAACAAGCCCCAGTGTCTCCAATCATTACCCATTAACCCATGTTAATGTCCCAAATTGTTGACAAATTTATGGCCCCGAAATTCTGGTAAACACGGCGGGGTTTTAATTTAAATGTCTTTGCGGGAATTAACCCGAAAAGCGGATCATCGCTTTTGCGCGTACGTTTTCGGTGATTTTAATTCAGCAACAAGTTTCAGATTAATGGGACTGAGCGCTAATGCCGTGGATTTGTTAAGTCTTTTTAAGTGCAGGGTTTACAAATGGCAGTTTGGAGCGGAAGGCTGATCCACTCATAACATTTCTTGGAAAGCTAGTTAAACATTGATCAGGGAAACCCAACCAAATGCTCGGGGATTTTTAAAAGTGTTTTGGTTGGTTTCGGAAATCGCAATTTTTGGCGATGTTGTTTCGGCCCAGAACGAAGCACAACGACGACAACAACTTGCATTCATACAGTGGATTTCACTCATAACACCAAACAATGGCATAAAATCTAGTAACACAACAGCAACTGTGGAGTTGTGGAGTCTTGTAACTCGGTGTAACTCAGCACTCGCCTTACAAGCGTGAGACCTGTGTTTCTATCCAGGCAGGTCAGAGCGAAACCTTGGGCAAGTTTACCTACTCCACACACCCAATAATCACGTGTTACAGACATCTCAAAGCGCTTCACAGAACAAACTGTAAAGTGAATCGACTGTATATTTGTGGGCGAAACGCGGCAGCCAATTGCGCACAGCAGCGTCCCACACAAACAGCCGTGGATTGAAATGACTGAGTGGATTGAAATGACTGATTTTATTATTGCTGTTTGGTGGGGGGAGTG
Organism: Hydrolagus colliei; assembly: GCA_035084275.1. Lineage (NCBI taxonomy): Eukaryota > Metazoa > Chordata > Chondrichthyes > Chimaeriformes > Chimaeridae > Hydrolagus > Hydrolagus colliei. Next base: position 10,539,853 of record CM068763.1, on the reverse strand, counting down.
GGCGGGGGGGGGAGGGATTATTATTAGGCGTGTGTGTATGTGTGTGGAGTAAGGAAACTTGCCCGAGGTTGACCTTGATTCAGTGTTTCACCTGAAGGGACAAAGCCTTCTGTGCCACATTTTCTACCGCTCGACCTTTCCGAGGAATAAAAAAGACACGGTTGCTGTCATCGATTCCCGAACGTAATGAGAGTTGGTGTATTAATTAGTAGGCTTTGCTAATTTCACCTGACTGCTGACACTCTGCATTTCTCTCCTCGCTAAGGGTAAACAATGTGAAAGCCCGAGATAATAAAACCGGTTTGTTTAAATGACTCCAGCCAATTTTTCACGGCTTTAATTGAAGGTGTTAAATTCCAGCGCGTGGTAATTAAGTTGCGGGGAAGATGGATTGTGTTGACTGGGAGAGACTCTGTGTGAAGATCAACCCTTTGTTCCTGCTCCGTGGTGCAAAGTGATAGCTGATCCAGAAGTATTTGAAATAGCAGCTGTTCCTCGTGAGGAAGCTGCTCTGTGATACTGTTAAATGTTATTGCAAAGCAATCCTGGTTATCTCTCCGGCTCACACAACTTCGCGCAGCGGCTGAAACGCGACTGAAGTTGGAAGCGTCTTCCTTAAAGCACCGTGAAGGCTGACTCCCTCTCCCAGCCACCAGTGACCACGTAATGACGTCAATAAGAATAATTGGTCATTTCAGTCCGCCGCTGTTTGTCGAAACCAAGCGTTGGCGGGCGAGCCTTCAGCCGACTCTGCCCCCAGCCTTTGGAATTCTATCCAGCAGTCCCTCCACCTCGCCCCCTCTCTAGCCCTCTCTAGCCTCCTTCAAGTCCTGCCTCAAGACCCTCCTCTATGACTGCCATCAGTAACCACCCACCCCACTTCCCTTCCCTTCCCTTCCCTCCAAACTCCCAGCCTCGGGTCTGAAACATTTAACCGCTCAGCCAGCGACTTGGGACGTCCTCCCGACTTGAAACACACTGTACAAATGTAATTTTGCAGTCGTTTGTGGGACACTGCTGTGCGCAATTGGCCGCTGGCGATTCGGCCACAAAATATACTGCCAAAATCCATTTTACATTATACTCTCTGATGCGCTTTGAGTCCTTCACAGAAGATGAATTGGACGATCAAGGACACATAGTCTCGTCATACCAAGTTCCTTTAGCGAAACGTACTTCACGACAATGCTGTTCGATCCTAATGTACAGTGTATTGTATTCCGTGAAACCAAGAGATACAAAATCCTACTCAATAAATATTTTCATTGACATAAGCCTTGGAATGCACTCTATTGATAAGAACACGATATGACAACTCATGCCTGCGCCACTGATTGGCTTGAAATAGCATTAACTGTGCCATCTCAGTGTTCTGAGATGCCAACATCTCGCGGAGGGTGATATATAAATGCAAATTGTTTTTTGTTCCAAACAGTTTTACACTGCTCGCTTGTGAAGTCGGAACCCAGACAATAATACATTGGAGAGGATTTGGGAGAATAGCAAACTGTCTTGCAAAGAAGCGTGACACAAGTACAGTCCAGGACAAGATAGACAACCTGGTGAGGAGATGTCATTAGTTACCTCTCGTTGACTGAGGTTACCAACTTCTGGTTACCAACTCCCATCCCCTCAGAGGATGTAAGTCAAGATCTTCGTCCTCACCTTCAAGGCCATTCATGGCCTTGCCCCTACCCATACCTTCCGACCTGCTGTCCCCCCCCATTAACCTTCCCGCCCCCGAACTCCATCCCACAGTCCCTTCGCCTCGCTCCCTCCCTCGCCTTCTTCAAAGCCAGCCTCAGGAGCTTCATCTTCGACTGTGCCTTCTACTGCCCTCCCAACTCTCTCCTTCCCTCCCTAACTCTCTCCCCTCCTTTCCGTCCTACACTGCCTCTCTCCCTTGCTTGGGTCCCGTCCTGACTAAATCAAAGTTGTTGTTGTAGTTGTTCAGCACCTTGGAAAATCCTCCCCGATGTGAAAGTGGTCTAGAAATGTCATCTAGTTGTGTTGTTCTTGTTGTTGTTCTTGAAACAAGGTTGGGAAGACTATTAGTATTTATTGCACATTGAGCCAAGAGATACTACTTTACGTTCCTTTCAACATATTTTTTAAGCGTTAATAGGTTTTTGATCAGACCGCACATGCTTGTCCAAAGTAAGTGATTTTGGAGAAAATCCTGGGATCTCTGTGTTGATGCTACACTGTTATTTGGCACCAATACCACTCTTGCCTTGATGCCAGACTTTTAAGTATCTTTCTCTCTCTCTGTCTCTCTGGGTATGTAGTCAATTAATAAGCCATCCATTTGGTACGTAGCCTTTTTAGGTCTGGAGTGATGTCTCGAAGCTCTTTGCAGGATTTTACCGTAAAGTGTTGTGACTGTGTATTTCGGACGCAAAGGCAGCAACCGATTTGCGCACAGCAGTGTCCCACAAAACAGCCAGGATCTGGGTTTGGAGAGGGGTGGATGGGGGGTATGAGGGGATGGGATTGTTGGACACTGGGATGATTTGACTTCAAAGTCCCATTTGGGGGTTTTAAACCCACAACCTTTTGACTCGGGAGGTGAGGGAGGAGGGCCTATTTTTATTCCACCCTCCACATCCCGGTTGCCGTTTGAACGTTTTTTCAGAAGAATATAGTAATAACAATCCTTGCATTTGATATAGCGCTTTTCACGTCTTCTAGACGTCTGAAAGCGTTTCACAGAATGTACTGTAAAGTGAATTTAATTGACTGTACATTTTGTGGGCGAAACAGGGCAGCCAATTGCGCACAGCAGCGTCCTCCACAAACAGGCGTGGATTGAAACGACAAATTTTATTATTGTGTTTTTTTTTGGAGGATTATTATCAGGCGTGTGGAGTAAGGAAACCCGCCCAAGGTTTCGCCCTGACCTGCCTGGATTCGAACCGCAGGTCTCACGCTAGTAAAGCAAGAGTGTTCTAACCACTGAGCTACAGGAGCTCCATGCTGTTACCAGACTGCACCAATTTCTCCCACTTATAGGAGCGAAAAGTGTTATTTTTGAAGCTCAAAACAGATTGAAGCAGATCTTCGCAGTCCATGCACTTTCTTTCGAGGCTGTTATGTCTGGGTTGAAGTACATCTGGCCTCAATAGGCGCTAATATATTGATAAAATAGACTTAACTTAAAATGAGTAAGGGGACCCGAATTGGGTTGATGAGTCTTTGAGGCTCTAAGAAGCTTTGTAGTTTGTTAATCGTTGGTTAGCTTCACTAGGTTCAGAGGGAAGCTTATCTAGGTTATGCAGATAAAGCACTAAATTACTTTCCTCAATCTTCTGTGCGAGAGGAGACGCAAAGAGGCATCATGTCGAAAACAACACTGCATGTATTTTGACAAGCACAAAGAAAGCCTGCGTTGCACTCCAAATTACACCAGTGGAGATTAATGATCTGGAAAAATGGATTAGGGACAATGATGAGAGCGTCGGGAGGGAGGGAGGGAGGGAATATCAACTGGAATGCTACACATCTCGGTTCAAACTCAAGATCTGTTTGCCTTGAGTATCAGTGTTTGAACTGTCCCGCAGAAATAAAGGAAACTTGTTGCAGTCCCAACTCCCCAACAATTGCCCCAAACCCACACCCTTCAGACCATTTGTCTTCCAGAAAACTTTTGCTGTTTATATCACACTTAGCGACCAGCCCTCTCACACACAGACAGACAGACACAAACACACACAATCACACGCAGACACAAACACACACGAATAAATAAACAAACACACACACGCACGCACGCAAAGACACGCACACAGAGTGACATTTCACGGAGGAACAAGGTTTGAGTGTTAAACAATCCAAGTGGCTCCAAATAAAATGCTTTCAGACATTTTCTCCCAACTAACGAGCTTACCGACCGACTGACCGACTGACTGACGCAATCCTTTCACTTGATATGACTTTTATAATCTCAACAACTGAGCCTCGCATAATGCCAGGCAAGGAATCTTGATCGAATCACTTTTGTTATGTTAACTGCATTGATTTGATTTGTTAGCTTGGCATCATTGATTCATTAGGAGAGAAGCTAAATCCATAAATCCATAATCATTTTTCTGTGGAGCTGACAATTGTCTGGACCAAGGGCACTGAACAAAACCGCTGGCCTACAATCAATCCTCCTTACAACGAAATCCCAATAAAGTCCATCAGCAAAGTACTGTATACATATTATATATTAAGGCGAAACCTTGGGCAAGTTTCCTTACTCCACCCGCCTAATAATAATCCGTCCAAAAAAAGCAATAAGAATAAAAATTGGTCATTTTGAACCACAATCGTTTTTGGGAGACGCTGCTGTGCGCAATTGGCTGCCGCGTTTCGCCCACAACTATACAGTCAATTCACTTTAAAGTATATTCTGTGAAGCGCTTTGAGACGTCGATAAGATGTGAAAAGCGCCATATCAAATGCAAGGATTATTATTATTATCATTACATATAGACCATCTTGCCCTGTGGCACAAGATACATAGGTAGTTTAGCGAATTTACTGTGCGGAGGGAACTGAGGGAATTGCATTAATCCTTTATAATAATAATTATACATTAAATGCAAGATTATTAGATTATATAAAACCATAAAGATGTGAAATTATTGAACATGTACAATGTGATGGCGAACTCTTTGACAGACTGGGAGGAGGGAGGGAGGGAGGGAGGGAGGGAGGGAGGGAGGGAGGGAGGGAGGGAGGGAGGGAGGGAGGGAGGGAGGAGGAGGGAGGGAGGGAGGGAGGGAGGGAGAGACGGAGAAATGCTAATAGGACATTTCTGAATTTATTTTATGAATCAATAAAACTGAGCAAAGTAGCTGTCCCTCATCTATTTATTTCTAGGTGAATCTGGTGCCTGGATCTTGTGAGGGACAAGGGTTACACAGTTTCCCAGCTGCCAGCGATGGGAAAGCAGCTCATTCTGTAAATGAGTTCTGTAAAAGTTCACTTGCGTAAACTGCCTTATAAAATCAATAAAGGTCTTAATCAGAAACAAACGTTTTTCAGGCTCTTCTGCACTCCTTTCATCTCTCTCTCTCTCTCTCTCTCTCCATCTCTCTCTCTCCTTCTCTCTCTCTCCTTCTCTCTCTCTGTGTCCTGACCAACAACCCAGGCATCTCCCAGTACTGAATTCCTTCTGACTCCCATCACCGGGATTCACGAGATTACACAGACTTTGCACGTTTGAAGCTTTTAAGCCACTGGGCCTAGAGGGAGGATTTTTTTCTGCTTCTTCAGAGACTGTAGGGAAATTGCTCCAGCTATTGCTCGCAGTCTCGGCTTTGTCCCACAGCTCAGCCTGTCAGTCTTCGACTGCCTCTGTAACCACAAAGCTGTTGCTGCCAAGTTTCTCAGACAGGAAGCGTCTGCAGGAATGGGTGTCTGTGTGCCGACAGGCACTCCCAGGCACTGCCAGCTCTGGGACTTTTAACTCAGGCGAACATTGATTCGCTCTCTGCGAGGCAAGGTTTAAACTGTCGAGTTTCCGAACCATTTCTCCGCTGCATGTTTCGAACGATTAAAAAACATGCGGCCATGTCTTTAGTGCGATTGAATGAGGGTGGGGGGGGGGGGGGGGGGGGGGTGGGGGGGGAGCATACAGGTTCACGAACCCTACCGGTTCCCAGATTGTTTCTGCACCCCCACCCCATCCCCACCACAAAATACACAGTCCATCCAATTTACAATCTGTCCTGTGATGCGCTTTGAGACGTCTCGGTGACAGTGGTAAGGCGCGATATCAATCGCAAGGATTATTATTAGTAGTAGTATTATTGTAGAGCTTCTGTAGCTCAGCGGTTAGAGCACTCGCCTTAGAAGTGTTAGAATCCAGGCAGATCAGGGCGAGACCTTGGGAAAGTTTCCGTACTCCACAAACACACGCCTTATAATAATCCGTCCAGAAAAAACACGATAATAAAAATTGGTCATTGCAATCCACGGCTGTTTGTGGGGACGCTGCTGTGCGCAATGGGCTGCGGCGTTTCGCCCACAAATATACAGTCGATTCACTGACAGTCTATTCTGTGAAGCGCTTTTGAGATGTCGATAAGACGTGAAAAGCCGCTACATTAAATGCAAGGATTATTATTATTGATCCCGAGGCCGATAACGAAAACACAAACGTCCAAATAATATTTTATTTGCATCAATGAGCCTCTTCATCATGCAGCCGCTGTCCACACACGCATGACATTAGCATGTAAACTCGTGCGCGTGTGCATAGATTGCTCGCGTCTAACATGAACGCGGCAGTCGACGAATGGGTTGAGACTGGAGTAGAAAGGACTGGTTGGGCTGAGTGTTGGCTGGTTCCTCAGCTGTAAGTCTTTGAGAGCGATGGACAGGACAAATAAATAACACCGTGTGGCAGTGTAATCAACGCACAGACAAACTCCACGTACTGCACTGCGCTGCACTTCATCGCATCTCGTGCGAGGACAGATGCTATATCTTACCGAGGTCCACATTCGCCAACGACGTGAGTTAGGGCCAAATGGCAAGCAATGATTCACCCCCTTCAACATGACACCTTCAGCAAGAGGGGGTTTGGGTTTCATCTTTCAAGTCTTCTCAGACGCACGACGGCCACACTTCAGTCGGGTTTGTCACTTCACAAACAATTGAAAAGATGTAATTTGACGACAATCAATCAATCAATCAATCAATCAATCAAGCAAGCAAGCAATCAAATGGGTCGATATGGCGGCGAAACTTGCCTGTATCTTATACATACTGTACCTATAATATTTGCTCTCCAACACAAACCCCAAACATCCCCCTCCAAAGCCTCCCACCCTTCACCCACCTCACCACCCCACAACCCACCGCCACAATATACTTCTGTTCCCAGGAAACCCAATTTAATTCCAATTCACTTCAATCATTTTTTCTTTTTTTTATTAGGATAAAAGTAATTCTTCGGTCCGCGACAACGTTTGAGCAGCTCGGGAGCAATAGTCATAAAGTGTAGTGACTGTGTATTTTCTAGGTGAACAAGGCAGAGAGTATTAAGGGGGCTGTGTCCCACAAACAGTCGTTCGCGGATTTGAGTGACCAAATCATGATCATACATTTTTTTACAAAAAATGACTGCCTTCTCCACCCTAATTGGATGCCAATTAACAGATACCCTTACCCCAATCACCCTATTGTAGAACGTAAAACATATAAAGTTAATAATCCTTGCATTTGACGTAGAGCTTTTCATATCTTCTAGACATCCCAAAGCGCTTCGCAGAACATACTGTAAAGAGAATTGACTGTGTATACGCGGGCGAAACACGGCAGCCATTTGCGCACAGTTGCATGATTTGCACAGATTTCACTAAATGCTCGCGACTGACTCACTGACCCACGTGCGAGCGAGCGGGCGGGCGGTGAGGAGGCTTTTGCTGGAGATGTGAGGAGTGACTTCGGAATGTGCAGGACTACTCAGAATCCACTCCGAGCCTCTCTTCCCTTCAAACCGAAGTCAGCAAATTGTAAGAAGGAGCCCAGTTATTTGACCATCTTTCTTGATACCAATTCGATATTGAGCGAGAGAGCCGGTCCCGTTAGACATGCACAAATGGTGTCTGAGACATTTCTATATTGGCTTAACACTGTTTAGGATGAAACTGCAGTTATCCAAAAACAATGAGTTGAAAAGGTGTCAACTTGGAAGATACAAACAAGTCCCATTGTTAGTCAGTGTAGATCTGTTACCATAATCAATGGTAACTATTTGCTAGTAGGAGACGTGACTTCGGAATTAGCTGCAGTGAATACAATGTGTGTGTAGGCCGGGCTTGCTCAGTTGTTAATACTGTAGTAATAATAATAATAATCCTTGCATTTGATATAGCGCTGTTCACGTCTTCTAGACGTCTCAAAGCGCTTCACAGGATAGACTGTAAAGTGAATTGACTGTGTATTTGTGGGCCAAACTCGGCAACCAGTCGTGAATTGTGTGACCAAATTATTATTGGTTTTTTTTTTGTTGGTAACATTCATGCCTCTGAGTTAATGGGTTCAAACTCCACGTGAACCATAAAACCCTTGTAGCTCGGGTTGACAATCCAACGCTGTGTTGGGTGGGGGTTGCCTTGTTGAAGCTTCTATCCTTTGGGATGAGACCTTAAACCGAGTTCTTTGAGATGTTCTCCTGATGTGAAAAGCTCCGTGCAAACACAAGGAATGTCCACAATATTAACCAGTAAAATATTCATCTGGCCACCTCCGGTCGGCTCCAAATTGTAAACAGATAATAATAATAAGCCTTGCATTTGATCTTTATGAGTCACGTAGCTCAGTGGTTAGAGCACTCGCCTTGCAAGCGAGAGACCTGGGTTCGATTACAGGGAGGTTCTGAACCTTGGTCAAGTTTCCTTACTCCAATAACACACGCCTGATAGTCATCCCTTGAAAAAAACCCGGTAATAAATCAGTCACTTTAATGCACGACTGTTTGTGGGGGACGCTGCTGTGCGCAATTGGCTGCCGCGTTTCGCCCACCAATATACTATTGACAGTCTATTCCGTGAAGCGCTTTGAGACCCAGTCTAGAAGGCGTGAAAAGCGCTGTGTCAAACGCAAGGATGATTAGTATTTATCTAGCGCCTTTCCAGTGCCTCCGAGAGACATCTCGGGGTGAATCGACTGCAGATTTTCTCGGGGCGACGACACCACTCCTTCGCGAGACCGTCAGTGAAGCTTCCGACGCCCGTTCGCGTTGCAATGGGTTTCAGCGCTTCCCTGATGTGGGCTGCGGCCTCCGGAAGGGTTAGAGCGCGCTGGTGCCTTCGACAACGCTCCGCGCAGCTGTTGTCTCTGTGCAGTGGGGGGGGGGGGGCGGGGGGGGGGGGGGGGGCCTGGCTAGCGGCCAATGCCATTTACTGTAGTCAGTGGGCCCTGAAAGCACAAAGATCAGCCCCTGTCACTGGCTTGGCAACCCGGAGACCTCATTTTAATTATCGAGCCAGAAACACATCTGTACACAGCAGAAGAGTGTTGTGGCAAGCTGCCTGCGCAGCGGGACTATCCTCCAGTCAGTCTTTTTTTTTTTCCAGGGCAAAATGGAAATGAGCGAATCAATTAATAGAGCGAAATGCCAAATTTTATCATTTCGCCAGCAACCCCCCCCCCCCCCCCACCCCAACACCACCCCCACCACCACCTCCCCACCTCCCCACCTCCCCACCTCCCTCCCAGAACCGATGCACTTCATCAACTGTGTCTGTCTGATTTCAAATCAGCCTCTAACCCTCCTCCCTTTACCGGTCGCTGTGCAGATCTGCGCTCTCCCGCGTTGAGGAAGACAGGGGATTAGTGACTGTATTGATGGGAGTAAATCACTGAAAGCAGATTCAGTCAGGCTGCTGCTGTGCTGTTACTTGTGAAACGATGGCAAAATAGTACACACACACACACACGCATATGTACATACCATACACGCGCACACATGCACGCATGTACACACATACCACATATATACATACACACATAACATATACACCTGCACGCAACCCACATACATAGACACACGCACATACATACACATGCATGTGTATATACACACACGCGCGCACACAGACACACATAAACGCACGCGCACACACAAATAGAACACACACACATGCTCGCACTTTCGTAATAATAATAATAATAATCCTTGCATTTGATACAGCGCCTTATCAAGTCTCAAAGCGCTCCGCGCAGTATTGCAACGTGGAGTGACGTGATATCCGAGCCAATAGGAATAGGGCTCCCCGAATCAAAGTTAATCATTTTCCCCGATCTGGCTTAAGATTTTCCCGCTGAATCGTGAACGCATGTGATCTGCGCTAAGTAGGAAGGTCCCCTATTGTTCACAAGTCTGTGGCTGGCTCATAGGAGCATCTCGATGGCACACACACACACGCGCACACACAGAGTCTGTTGCCTCTTTAAGTCGACCTGGCTGATGTACAGTATAATTCTGCAATGGATCTCGGTCATTTCCATCCCATCTGTGTTTCCAGAATGTGCTTTGAAACTCTCCGCCGCCCTTTGCCAGGGCCTTTCTCCGTCCACCACAATCTTGATCTCACATTTTCTTTTTTAGTTGGTGATTTTTCCCTACGATTGCCACGCGATGCATTCGTTGACCAAGAAACACGCAGTCACTACACTTTGCTGTCAAAGCGCTTCTCCTGATATGAAGGTCCTAGTCCTATTCATCCTAATAAATAAGATTAGTTATCTTATCGCTAGATAAACAATAATAATCCTCACATTTGATATAACACTTTTCACGTCTTCTATATTGCATGGCTAAGTCCTCCCAATGTGAAAGGCACTCTATAAATGATATTTTGCTGTTGTGAAAGGCATTAGGACAATCCAAGGTTTCTTACTGTTGTGAGGAAGGAATGGTGGCACTCGATATATGTATATTTTTGGGGGGGATTATTATTAGGCGCGCGTGTGTGTGTGTGTGTTGTGTGTGGAGTCAGGAAACTTGCCCAAGGTTTCTCTCTGACCTGCCTGGATTCGAACACGCGTCTCATGGTTTCTCTCGTGCTTATAGATACCTAACTGTCGTCAAATTTTACATATCCCACCACCCTCCTCCAATAGTACCATGAACACAATGCTAAGCGGCTAAATGGGACAGTTTAAGCCTACAGGCTGAGTTTGCCCTTAACACCTAATGCTAGCGTTTTTGCCAAACTGATTAATTCGTTCAAATCTTTTGCGCTTAGAGGACATGTTGCTGCTGATCAGGATCAGTGACTGTAGCGCATCCGATGGCATTTTCTCCAGGAAACCGTCGGATAAGGGGAATGCCTTGGTCATCCGGTCACTTTCCTTCCTGTTTTGTGAACAGTGTGAATCACTGTCACGTCGAACCGGCCTCGAGAATAATTACCGGATGATTGCGTTCACCGTTTAGAGCGATACTCATCTGACGTAAACCTTCCCCTCGGATCTCAGCAAATAATCATAAGAATAAGGAGAAGAAATAAATCGTACTTGCATTTCACTTGGCGTCTGTAAACCTCAAGCCCTTCTCAAAGTGTGGTGACTGTGTACTTTGTAGGTGAACGCAGCAATGTCCCACAAACTTATTGGGGACAATCAATAATAAAATAATAATAATAATAATAATCCTTGCATTTGATATGCAACTATATGGGAACGAAGTGGGTTTTAGAGCGTTTAAAACAATGCGCTCGGTGGGAGTGCCACTATTGACGGCTTCCTCGGGACCATCTTAATGAGCGCTGAGTAATGGAAACGACACCTGGATTAACTAAATCATCTGTTGTCATGGAACACTTGCCGGTCAACCCTGCCGATGACTTTGCGTTTCTACTTCAGTCTCTGCGGTTTAGAGAGCGCCGAAGATACGATGATTCTGCACAAGTGACTGGGACTCGTTTGCGTTTTGACGCTGGTCCTTCATGCAAGGCGTTCTGCATGTCTCGCCGTTCCCTTCTGACGCACGGTAGCTGTCCCACGTGCGTAGGCATCAACTCGCGCTCAGAAAACACCAGCGTTTGCCTATCAAGAAGGCAGCCGCTGCACTTTACAGTAATGTCCTCACAGCAGCGTCCCCCACAACAGCCGTGGATTGCAATGACAAATTTTATGATTGCGTTTTTTTTGGGAGGGATTATTATTAAGCGTGCGCGTGCGTTCGTGCGTGCGTGCCCAAGGTTTCGCCCTGAGCTGCCTGGATTCGAACGCAGGCCTCCCACTAGTAAGGCGAGCGCTCTAACGAACTACTGAAGGGCCTCACGTCCACAAACCGCGGCTAATGCAGCGCACACTAATTAGTGAGTGCTCCACAGTTGACTCGACGTGTTGCTCTCCAGTCACCGGGCAAGCGATGAGTTGGCAAAGCCATTAGGAGCAGTCCTGGGGTGATAACATGACAGGCGTATACGCACTGTAAAGGGCAGAGGCGGAGGAGACGAGCGCGAGTTTCCTCCGCGTCCCAAGTTTCACGGACATTTCCCCCGCTTTTCGGGGAGTGTTGTGAATCGAGAGCGCAGCCGGGGCAAACCGTCATCTTGGTGTTTTTTTCCCTATCGACGCTATCTGTTCCCTGTCTTGTCCGTCCATCAAAGTAATCTTGGCGATCTGTTGTTTATCCGTGTATCTAATTCTGATCTGTCCGACTATCTGACGGTCTAATCTGTCTGTTTGATCAATTATCTGTCTGCCTGCGCTGTCTGTCCATCTGTCTATGTAATGTTGGCGATGCATTAGTAAAAGGTACAGCTTTGATTTTCCAAAGCCCATTAAAATTGTACTGTCTGCTTTGCCCACATAACCAATAAACAATCACAGTATATTAACGTCAAATCCGTTAAGAGGACAGTAATTACTCTGTTTTCTCCCAATTGTAAAATAAAGATTTAATTGATATTAATTGATGGCGGTTTCTCCTGAAGTGCGTGTGGGGGGGTTGAGAGGGGGAGGGGGGGGGGGGGGGTTAGGGAGGGAGGGGTCACTGTCCTTGCACTGAGATTTCCTATAGACAATCAAAGTTGATCTTGAAAGGTTATACGAATGAGAATAATTATGGGATAATCTTGGCGCAAGAAGGAAAAAGGGCCATAGCGCCTGCGCTATTGGTATCTCACTTTATGGCTGCTTGAGGGACATTGCTGGGTGCAAATTAGTTCCCGTGTTTGAACGCAAAAATACACAGTCACCGCACTTGCATTGTAAATCACCTCAAGATGAAAGGCGCTGGACCAAATGTCCGCTTAGCATGCTCTGGCCTGCTCCATGTCCCCCCCGTGCCTCTCCTGCCCGCCCCCACCATCGCCGGTCAGGCCTTCGGCCTCTCCGCAACCCCCACACTCTGGAACTCCACCACGCTCCCTCCCTTTCCCTCGCTGCCTCCCTTTCTTGCCTCCTCCAAGGGCCAGTCACATCCCTCTACGCTTACTCTCTGATCCCGACCCCCCCCAGCTCAGGTCCATGTCGCTGACTTTCACCGACGCGAACTTGTTGCTGTTGTTGTCGTCGTTGTTTGGCATTGTTGTATCAAGCCTCCAGATGTCACTATTTCTTACACCAACCACCAAGCAACTGTAAAGAGATCTGGACGCGAGCATTGCTGGATAGCGGATCTGTGTCAACGTTTGAGCATCCGACCTTCGTGCAAATATACGCTGTTAGGCTGACACTAGGCATACTCTGTACCGTGACATAAAGTAAGGCGCAGGGTTGCTTTAAATTACAGCCCGCTGGCGAGAGAGAGAGAGAAGAGAGAGAGAACAGGGAAGATGGAGGGAAAGAGTGGGGGATTTGGGGTGACCGATGGGATTTTTGAGACGCATAGAAGACATGAAAAGCGCTGGATCAAATGCAAGAATCGTTATTATTGCTAGAGCGAGAGCGCGAGCAAGAGAGTGAGAGACAGAAAGAGAGAGAGAAAGCGTAAGAGGGAGTATTGATCGAGGGACATGTTGAGAAGGTGGAATTGGGATTGGCCAACAAGCCAACAGTTTTCTGGACAAAATGGTCTTTTTTTCTGTTCCCTCCAGTCTGCCTTTAACAAACTCAACTGGTTCCATTGCACGCTTGGATGCTGCGTCATTCACTCCAGGGTTATTTGGCACCCTTGTATCTCGAAGTCAGGCTTATCACCGCGAGTCATAATTGCTTAATAAACGATTGCTTCACCTCCTTTAAAAAGAAAGGTAATCTATATGGCTTTGATTTGGTTCCACGACGTTCCATTCCTGGCACGGCATCCACATGCCTGCGGCCGTGTGCGCGTTTGAGTGCGAGTCGAAGGCTTCGATCGCATCACTCCCACCCTCGCCCGTCTCCACCGGCTCCCCCGTCCCCCAGAGGGTCGAATTCCAAAATCCTCGTCCTGACCTTCAAGGCCATTCGGTGCCTTGCCCCCGCCTATCTCTCTGACCTGCTGCCTCCCTACCAGCCCGCCCGTCCCTCTCCGCTCAACACGCTCCACCACCCTAACTCCCCCACCATCGGCGGCCGGGCTTTCGACTTCTCTCTCTGCTCCCACACCATGGAACTCCATCCTGCAATCCCTTCGCCCCGCTTCCTCTCTTTCCTCCTTCAAGGCCGGTCTCAAGACACCTTCCTCTTCGACCGTGCCTTCTGGCTCTCCTCCCAACTCCTCCACCTCTCCTACTCTCCTTCCCCTTTCCCCTTGACCCTGCTCGGGTCCCGAGCCGACCGTTCAGAGCTTCGGGACGTCCTCCCGACGTGAAAGGCTACTCGACACATGTCATTTTGTCGCTGCTGTTGTTGTTGTTCGATGCGCGATGACTCGCCCTAGGATCCATGCTGTTTCCTGGCACCTGGCATGCATTAGAACCTCCGCTGGTTTACATATTAACAGTACAGCAGCCACCCCACAATTGTTCTGATAATCTTAATCTTAATCGATAGATTAGAGGGTACAATTTCTATACGGCCACAAAGGCTCTCTCTCGGAGGCACAGTGAGTTGATCAATAACTCTGGGGCTGGGGGGGGGGGGGGGGGGGGTGGGGGTGGAGTGGGGAGGCGCGGGAGAGAAGCGGTGAGTTTTATTCACCCAGGCGGGAGTCGTGATTCCGGGGGGAATAGAATATTTGCCCGCAGAGTCACGTAGCTCGGTGGTTAGAGCTTTCGGCTCGCAAGCGAGAGACCCGGGTTCAATTCCAGGCAGGGCGGGCAAAATCTGGGGCCAGTAAAATTGGTCTCGAGATAATAATAAAAATAATAATAATCCTGGCATTTGAATATAGTGCTTTTCACGTCTCCCAGACGTCTCAAAGTGCTTCACAGGATGTACCGTAAGGCGTGTGTTTTGTGGGCGAAACGTGGCAGACGTACAGCAGCGTCCCATAAACAGTCGTGGATCGAGCGACCAAATTCTTCTTATTATTATTATTTTATTGTTTTGAACGCATTGTTTGGAGGGATTAAATGATCATTGCTGCGGGTGTTGGGTGGAGGGAGGGCAGAGAGGGGTGGGGGGGGAGAGAGTGGGGGGAGAGAGGGGTGGGGGGGGGGGGGGGAAGAGGGGGGAAGAGGGGGGTGGGGGTTGGGTTGTTAAACTGCGTTCGCTGGCAACAATGAATCAAATCCTGACACTGGGGAAGCTCGGCTATGAAATCTCTTTCAGCGAGTGAGAGCAAACCAGCACTGATAATTTGATCCTGCGATTGACAGAGTTGCCCAGAAACAAGTGAAATAATTCCTTATTCCCCACCCCCACCACTCTTCCCCATCACAACCCTCCCCCCCCATCATCCGTCCTGCACCCCCCCCCCCACACCCTATCCCCACCGAACCCATCCCCCAACCCTCAATAAAACCATCTGCCTGTAAATGCACCACTCAAATCCTCCTGACGAGCTCTCGGTTCCAATCAGCGTGAAACTATGTGGGGAGTTCGTTTAGTGAAATTAATTGTTTGGATGGTTGAAAGCTCATTCATGTCACAAAATCAATCTGCGCGGTTCTTAATCTAATCGCATTGTTAGGAGGAGTGTTGTCAGTGAGGCTGAGGATGTTTCCCCCCCACCCACCCACCCACCACCCCGCCCAAACCCACCACCACCTATGAAAAGCCTTAAAAGCCTTAACAGCTCCTGATGAAATCCCAGGGCATCCATTAATGTTTCACGGTCTCTGTAAATTATTCGCCCCCCCCCCCCTCTCCCCCCCACTTGCCACACACACACACGCGCACATCCACACACATACATTCGCAGTCAGTCATCATCTGTATTTTCCTATAGTCCGTAATAACCATCAGGCCAAAAATACCCTAACAACCTGCCTCCTCTCCCCCCCCCCCACCCCCCTCCCCTCTCCTCCTCTCCCCCCCCCCCACCCCCCTCCCCTCTCCTCCTCTCCCCCCCCCCACCCCCCTCCCCTCTCCTCCTCTCCCCCCCCCCACCCCCCTCCCCTCTCCTCCTCCCCTGACCCCTCTCCCCTCCCGCTCAGAAATTCCTTTCATCGCAGAATTGCACTGTAAAACCCTTCATTCGCTGTTCGCATTCCATTGAGTCTTCATTTGCGGTGAAGGGGGATTAGCAGAGGCAGTAAGGCCTGTCAGCGAATCGCGTGATTGCTTCAGATCTAAACGTCTCTGTAAACAAACGAGACACCAGCGGCCTCGCTGAGCGTTTAGTGACTGTGTGTCTGCGTGCGTGCGTGCGCGCGCGCGCGCATACGTACGGGCACACGATTTCTTGCCCAGCCCGACTGACGTTTAACAAACACCCAGTCACCGGGACCTGTGGGCGCACAGCTCTCTCTCGTGCTCTTTAACGCCAACGTAGAGCCTTCGCCTCGCAACTGACCAGACCCCGGTTCGATTCCCAGGCAGGGTTCGAAACCTCAGGCGACTTTCCTGACTCCACGCGCCTCTGTTTTACCCAGCAGTTGAGGAGGAACCCGACCGCAGTTTTGTGGAGTTCCTGTGGCTCACTGGTTAGACCCGGGTTCGATTCCAGGCGGGTCAGGGCATAACCTGAGGCGACCTTTCCTTACTCCACACACACACACACACACACACACACACAAACACACACACACACACACACACACACACACGCCCCCGATAATAATCCCAATAACAACAACAACTTCAATTTATACAGCACCCTCCACGCTCGATGGCGTCTCAGAGCGGCCTCAATACGAATTTGGTCATTTCATGTTTGTGGGGGAACGCTGCTGTGCGCAATTGGCTGCCGCGTTTCGCCCACAAAATATACAGTCAGTTCACTTTACAGTATATTCCGTGAAGCGCCTTGAGACGCCTCGAAGACGTAGTAAGGAGCTATAGCAAACGCAAAGATTATTATTCCATAGAGAGAAAGAGAGCGAATCCTGGGAGGACGTCTCAAAGCTCTTGACAAGATTTGCTTTAAAATGCGCTGTCCGTATATTTTGTAAGCGAACCTGGCAGCCAATTTGTCCCACAACCAGCAATGGAATGAGCAACCAATTTTATTTGGAAGATATTTAGCCTGGAGAGAGAGAAACTCCCCCTCTCTCTCTCTCTCTCTCTCTCCCCTCGGTTTGTGAAGCTGCGCATTTGAACGTCAGTCGAGTCTATGCGAGTTCAAAGTCTGGGGCATGAGGAGTTGAATCCCCCAACTTGGTTAACGCAGAACGCGGAGCGCCTGTAGCTCAGTGGTTAGAGCGCTCGCCTTACAAGCGCGAGACCTGGGTTCGATTCCAGGCAGGTCAGGGCGAAACCTTGGGCAAGTTTTCTTATTCCACACACACACACACACACTGATAATAATCCCTCCAAAAATAATACAATAATAAATCAGTCATTTCAATCCACAACTGTTTGCTGGGACGCTGCTCTGCGTAATTGGCTGCCGCGTTTCGCCCACATATATACAGTCAATTCACTCTACAGTATATTCTGTGAAGCGCTTTGAGATGTCTAGACGACGTGAAAAGTGCTATATCAAATGCAAAGATTATTATTATTATTATTATTATTAATATTCTCACAGTTGTGTATCACTCGCCCAAGAATGAAATCATTTCCCAAACTGCCACTAATGTGTTTGGAAGGTATTAAAGTTGCAACGGTTTGAGGGTTAAATGTCGATCGATTCCTCTCGATTCTGTTGCGCTCACACGCGATGCTGTTAATCAGGATGTCACTGTGCTGCATGTCAGCAGATCAGAGGCAACATTCATTTCATTTCATAAAGGGATTAGTGGAGGTTTGGTTGCGGAAGAAATGAGATTCAGCGGTGAGTTTTTCCCAAGGCAGGCGGCAACACGGGCTACGTGAATAATCCCTCCAGAAATATTTTTTTAACCAATAATAATAATGATAATAATCCTTGCCATTCGATACCACACCTTATCATGGACTCTCGAAGATGTGATGCGGCATCTTTTGCAAGGATTTGTGGAGTCCTGTAGCGCAGTGGTTAGAGCACTCACCTTACATGCGAGAGACCTGGGTTCAATTCCAGGCAGGTCAGGGCGAAACCTTGGGTAAGTTTCCTTACTCCCTCACACGCCTGATAATAATCCCTCCAAACCCCCCCCCCCCAATAACCAATTGGTCATTTCAATCCATGACTGTTCGTGGGGGGGACGCTGCTGTGCGCAATTGGCTGCCGCGTTTCACCCACAAATATATACAGTCAATTCTCTCGACAGTATATTCTGTGAGGCGCCTTGAGACGTCTGGAAGACGTGAAAAGCCCGATATCAAATGCAAGGATAATTATGATTATTATTATGACTTTGTCGAGACGTCTCAAAGTGCTTCACTGGATACAATCTAAAGTGGGTTCACGTGTATTTTGCGGGCGAAACGCGGCAGTCAATTGCGCACAGCTAAGATTCGAATGCCCAGACTAGACTATGTGAACTCAAAGTACCCAACATTCGGCTTAGAATCCACAACCTTACGATACTCAACTGAGGAGAGCTGACATGTTTTTGCCATGCAACAAAATACACACACACACGCACACACGCGCATGCTGTGATGTCCTGGAATAAATCTCCTTGGTTCTCAGGAAGGACAGTGAATGTCAAGCTATTACTTCAAACGTTGAGTAAATATTCAAGCTATTCCCGTCTTAGCAACCAGTCAGACCGGCGCATTTGGGCACTGAGCCAAGATGGAAACCCGCTGTGCAATTAATCGCAAGAGACTATAAACACAGCCATTGAAATCTTACGAGTATTCAGTTTGGAGCCATTTTCTGAATGCGAATTCTTCACCCGTCCTATGTGGAATAGGGCGCCGCGTTTCGCCCACACAATATACGGTTAATATACACTTTTCCTTACTCCACACGCCTGATGATAATCCCGCAAATAAAAACACAACCATAAAATCGGCCATTTCAATCCGCGACTGTTTGTGGGGGGGTGGGGGAACGCTGCTGTGCGCCACCGGCGGCCGCGTTGCGCCCACAAATATACAGTCAATTCACTTTACAATATATCCTGTGAAGCGCTTTGAGACGCCGACAAGATGTGAAAAGCTGCCTTGTCAAATGCAAGGGTGATTATTTTTCTGTTGATTATTATCACTTTGCGGCTCTGTGCTTTTCTGTGGAGCGCTTGGAGACGCCTCCACGACAAGACGCTACAGCAAATGCAGGAACTATTATGAACCTGTCCTGGTAATGAATCGAGACAGAGTTTCGTTCGCTTAATCCAACAATACTGGTTGCATATTTCGCAATGGATTGTTGGAAGTACATGGGTCATTTGAATCTTATCGGTGCAAGTACTGTACAGAGCTACACTGTACAGATAGGCTGGGTTACTTATAGGTCAAATCTTATCAGCTCAAGGTTTAGGCAATATTATAAAGTGCCTGTGTCAGCCCGCACAGTAATTTATTGCACAATATCAAATGAGAGTAAATGTCGCAGGCTCTGTATATGTTGACAAAGGAAGAGTTCAGAGAGAGAGAGAGAGAGCGAGGGGGTGGGGGGAGGGTTGGGGGAGAGAATGAGGGGGGGAAAAAAACCCTCACCTGTGTCTAAAAATATAGGACTTGCGCAATGTTGCAATGGCAAACTTTTACACGGAGGGTAGGTGGGAATGATGGAATATTCCTGACAACGTTTCAGATTAGATTTACGTGCCACTGATTAATGAGGCTGTTGCGGTGGACTGTCGCAAGGATGGCTGAGCAGCAGTAACTCATTTGAGTTCAATCCAAACTCCAGGCTAAAGTCCCTACCAACCAGATCCAATTCTCCCCCACAAAAGTGTCCATTTCTCCTTCTGCCTCGAGCAAGATTCCCACCACCCCCTCCCACCTCCCCCATTACTGGGCTCCCCACTACCACCATCCTCCTCACCCCCCCCCCCCCCCCACCCCCATATGGAGTCCTGTAGCTCAGTGTTTCGAGCAATCGCCTTACAAGCGTGAGACCTTGGGAAAAAACTTGGGCAAGTTTCCTTACCCCACACACACACATACACACTTCCCACACACATACGCACGTCTAATAATAATCGGTCCCTAAAAAACCTATAGATTTCAATCCACGACTGTTTGTGGGGGACGCTGCTGTGCGCTATTGGCTGCCGTGTTTTGCCGCGCACCAATATACAGTCAATTCACTTGACAGTATATTGTGTGAAGAGCTTTGAGAAGTTTCGAAGACGTGAAGAGGATTACGATTATTATTATTATTATTCTATCTGCAAAAAATTGCATATTTGCTCCACTTCCACGCCAGGGAAATGTGCTTTGTGGTGTGTTCACATCACACCTTGGCTTATAGCTAGTCTGGGAGGTTCGCCGCGCATGGGAGCAGGTGAGCCAGATAGGTGCAGGTTGGGTCCTGGTGCTATATAATTGCGTTGCTGACTTGTACAATCAGCTGCTATCTGATCATGTGTGTGTGTAGGAAAGCGAGGTGTGAGACGAGCAATAGAGATAGCAAGGGATCATTAGGCAGGGGCTTTTCGTGAAGCTTTTGGGTAGGGGTGGGTGGGTGGCGGAGGGGGTGGGGGGGGTTAAATGATTTTCCTCTCTCGTCTCCTTCCCGATCTAATCGCGTTTCTTCTTTGCGGGCTCAAACAGCTTTTTCCCGGGGATCCTATACAAACCGGGTCTTCACGTTTTCCAAATCTATTTATAATGAACTTTAAGACACACCGAGCGCTTGCCAGAAAGACTGACTTTTGTCCGCGTTCCCAGTGGCTTCGCAGTCTCGTGCCTGGAGAAAAGTGATTAACTGAAGTAGGATTATGGCTCACATTTCAAATTGCAAACGCCAATCGCACAAGCGACCCGTCAGTCACCAGAAACAACTGTTGTGATCGCAAGCCACCGTCACTTCAAGTAGCAACTTGCAAACACTCTCTACCTGTTGTCTTTGTCCGGGTTTTCGCCCGCGCCACACGCAGTCAATTTGCTTTGCGGTACAACTTCTGAGACGTCTCGAAGACGCGGCAAGGCGCTGCATCCAACGCGAGGATTACGCGGAGTCCCCGCAGCTCAGTGGTTAGAGCGCTCGCCTCGCAAGCCAGAGACCTGGGTTCGATTCCAGGTAGGTCCGGCAGGGCGAAACCTATGGCAAGTTTCCGTATTACACACACACACACACACACACACACGCACACACACACACGCCCACACACGCCTGGTAATAATTCCTCGAATAAAAAATAGTAGTAAATTGTCAATTTCAATCCATTGTGGACACTGCTGTGCGCAATTGACTGCCACGTATTCGTCCACAAACATACAGTCAATTCACTTTACAGCATATTCTGTGAAGCGCTTTGTGACACAGTCTAGCAGACGTGAAAAGCTCTATATCAAATGCAAGGATTATTATTAATAATGTGACCCTCTCCGCACGCCCCCCCCACCCCCCAAACCGCCCCACCGGCACTGCCCTAGAAGGTCAGCCTGGACCGTGATCTCTAATAATACGGATGATGAACATAATTTGCTCGTGTCTCCAGCACTCATTCGCTGCCTGAGAGAGGAAGCACAAACGTGGAGTGAACACAGCTTAGCCAGTCACCTCTGTATTCCATTGGGTGCCATTTAATATTTAATGTGAGCGAAAAGTTTAATAAGGCTTTTTTCCCCTCTTAAAGACCAGACCTTTTGATGTGATTTCTCTGATGTTTTGGCAATTCTGTTCAAGCCTGATCGCTGGCCTGTTTTCACTTAAGTTGCAGAACATGGGTCTAGATTATTATATTTTTATCGGGTTTTCATTTTTTTTTACACTCCCTCCCTCCCTCCCTCCCTCCCTCCCTCCCTCACTCACTCACTCACTCACTCACTCACTCACTCACTCACTCACTCACTCACTCACTCACTCACTCACTCACTCACTCACTCACTCACTCACTCACTCACACACAAAAGGCTGCCGGTCGACATCGTATACCTAAGCAAAACGGGTCAAGGAAAAACACGACTGAGAAAATGTGCTAAGAACTGCGGCACAGGCAAACCTCTCGAAGCACTCTGAGACGTCTCAAAGACATGATCAGATCCTATAGCAAATCCAAAGAGTCTTCTTCTTATTATTAGAACCTCACTTGTCGTAACTGGCAAACCAAATGCTAATCCTTCCAATTGGAGTTGAAGGTTCAAGCTCAACTGATACTAAGAATAATAATATAATAATAATAATAATTATGACCTATAATAATAATGGTTGATATTAATCGAGTGAAAAGCCTTGGCAGGCGGGAAGAAAAAATAGGAATGAATGACTTTCATTCCCAAACTTGTTGTTTCTTTTTCTCTCGTTCCTTCTTTGTAATATTGGTGATAGAGTAGCGGAAAGAGCCATGGGCACCTTCTCTGGTGCTCCGCAGAGCTTCGGGACTCCCTGATTAAGTAGATATTGATTGAAAGACACTTACTCTCCCTACGTCAATTAATCTCCATGAAAGTTTCTTCTATAGAGTTGCGAGGCAAAACCTCCTTAAGTTTAGAGTTTCAATGTCGATCCACACTAAACCTTCTTAGATGAATAGCGGATAAATAGCCCCCATTCTAATAGGCCTCGGAGGTCTCCCTGTTATATGAATGGAGGCTGCGGACAGCTCACAAACAGTCCTCAGTGACTACAGTTTTATCTCCAGTACAGGCCTGTGCGATTAATCCATTTTGAAATCCATGCGTTTCGCCCACACGTATACAAGTCAATTCACTTTAAAGGGATGCTTTCTAAATGCAAATTGTTCTTGTGGTACACATTAATCTCCGGGGTTTGCAAGGTAAGAATAATAATAATAATCTTTAGATTATTTAACACAGTGGAAAGTGCCTTCTTTCACATTGGGAGGGATGTCCCAAAGCGCTTCACGGGATCTGAAGAGCTGGAAAGGAACTTACCTGCAAGAGAGTTTGACATCAACCTCTTCCCCCAGCTGTGGAACTGCAAGAATTGAGCTTAAAGCTCTGACCAAGTGCCCAACTGTTGGCTGGTTCTAACGAACGCATGCATTGCCATTCATTTCAGAGTACCATCCTTAAAAGCTGTCGCTTTTAAAACTTTTGCGAACTCAAAAATAGCAATGAGTAATAATAATCCTGGCGTTTGATACAGCACCTCATCTGAACGTCTCAAAATAACACAATGATATATTCACGGGATATATTGTGAAACGTAGTGACTGTATATTTTGTGGGCGAAACCCGGCAGCCAATTGCGCATATCGACTTCCCACGAATAGTTGTGGATTGAGTGACCAAATAATAATACTAACAATAGTAATCCTTGCATTTGACATAGCGCTTTTCTCATCTTCTAGACTGTGTCTCAAAGAGCTTCGCAGAATATACTGACTGCATATAATGTGAGCAAACCGTGGCAGCCAATGTGTCCAAATTGCTCGCATTCCTCTCTCTCAGAGACTTTGAGCTGCTCTTCAATATAGTTTTACAGCTTGGTAGCAGATTTGGCGTGTTTGAGATTAATGAAGTCTGGGCTTTACGGCACAGCTGCAGAGAATGTGGTTAACTGGTTACTCATTGGTTACAGAGAACGAATGATCAGGTAAACGTTAACTTTGAACCCTCTATTAATCCATCGACCGTTTGACAGAGGGTTTCAGTTAACGTCTTTATTACTTTCCGTTGTATGGCAGGACTATTAGAAGCGTAGAAAGTGCAGAACAGAAGGAGACATTGGCTAGCGCTATTGGGGTGTCTATAATAATAAATAATAATCCTTGCATTTGATATAGCACTTTCCAAGTCTTCTAGACGTCTCAGAGCGCTTTGCAGAATAGACTGTCACGCGAATTGACTGGATATTTGTGGGCGAAACGCGGCAGCCAATTGCGCACAGCAGCGTCCCCCCACCAAACAGCCACTATCTAATCAAACCACAATCCTCAGCTCTTCTCCCCACTAGCTCCCACACCCAGTTCAACATCGTTTGGCAATGAGAAAGTTCAAACCATTTACTCTAAGCAGAGTGACTTGACTGTTCTTGTGTCCTCTGAAGCCCAAGTTCCAGGACACTACCCCATGTGAAGAGCTCTATATAAATGCAAGTTGTTGTTGTTGTGGGAGACACTGTAGCAGGCAGCGATGGAGCACATTGTCTAGGTGCTCAGATACCCAAGAGCTGATAATGCTCAGTTGACATGAGGCGCGATATCCATGGCTGCTTTTCAAGTCTTCCTTGCCATTAGATATTTGCTGACCTCAAACCAATTTCATGGCAGATTAGTTCTGACCATTAGGTGCTCAGTTTGCCCTAACCTCAGCCATTGGCTGTTATTGTCATTAAAGCCCTCATTGTCCCCGAGTTACGGATGGATGCGTTTGAGGGCATCCGTTTGTTGTTGTTGCCTAACTGCGTTCGAACGTTAGCATTTTTCCCACGACGTTTACTACGTAGGAAGAGTTTGAGTATTCCCAACTCTGACCGCTAAAGTGTGGCAGCCATGTCTCAGCCCCATATCACTCTCAAGTCCAGTGCGCTTTTCGAGAAGTATTGACATTCAAATTCAAGTATTATTATTATATTATTATTACTAATAATAACAGTAATAGGCACTATAAAAAGATAAGTTCTTTCCTCATTCCTCTCCACGCTCTCAACACTCCCGTTTTTTTTAATTGGAATTAGTGGGGAACTGGAAGAGGACATTAAAACCATGATTAACAGGGAACGAGATATAACATAGCCTTTGGCCGTTCGCCCCAATTGGGACGTCGAAGGTAAACATTGTTCACTGAGGTTTTCAAATGGAATTAATGAAATATTTTAATAGCTATTTGGGATTGCTTCAAGGCACGGACAAATGGAATGAGTCAGAGTAGAAATAGAAATACTGTATTGAAATGATTTCACTCGCTGAAAGACCCCGTTATTCCTTTGC
Source organism: Hydrolagus colliei (assembly GCA_035084275.1). Taxonomy (NCBI): domain Eukaryota; kingdom Metazoa; phylum Chordata; class Chondrichthyes; order Chimaeriformes; family Chimaeridae; genus Hydrolagus; species Hydrolagus colliei. The sequence continues at coordinate 10,514,990 of CM068763.1, read as the reverse complement.
CGCTAGTCAATCCTATCACTAAACCACCGACGCACCCCCCACTCCAACTCACAGCATCCTCCCGACGTGAAAGGCTCTCTATAAATGTAATGTTGTTGTTGTTGTATTTTCTTGTGGTTGTGTATTCTCCGTGTATTTCCCTGCATCAGTTCACTGTTTACAATACAGTATTCTGTGTGAAAGCGCTTTGCAATGCGACATCTCAACAAGGTGACCAGGGGTTTTTAATCAAAATGATTGCCGTTGTTTTTATTATCAATACGTGTAAGTTATAATATGTTGCGCAGATCATTCTAGCCGTTGAGTGGCAGGCCTGGCTCAGTTGGCAGCCTGGCCCTTGGTTCTGAGTCAGAAGGTGGGGGTGGGTTCCAGCCCTCCCCCCCCCCCACCACCACCCGCCCTCCTCCCCAAGTCTGGACTTTGAACTCACAATCTAGGCTGTCACTCCAATCCAGTGTCGTGGGGGAGCAATAAATTATCAGAGGTGCCACACTTCGGATGAGTCATTGAAACAGGATGCCGTCTGCCTGTTAAGATGGACATCGAAGATGCCACGACACAATTGAAAGGGAGAAGTCTTCCTGGCCGACAATCCCTCTGATAAAACTGTCCATCCACTCTTCATTGCTGTGCGCACATTAGCTGTCGCTTTTGCCTGCAAAATACAGTCGCTAGTAAAATAAAATCCTCTCTAAGGCACCATGATCAGGGGCTATATCAAATTATTATTAGTATTATTGTATTAAGGTTCAGAGGTTGCTGTTTGCTTTTACATCAAAACCACACAGGGAGGGAAGAATTGCACCACTAATTAGCTAACCTTCCCACCGCACACGCTTTGATATTCAGTGCGAATGCCGCCCCATCTATCAAACATGAGGCCAAACCCTATTAACGCAAACCATGTGTCGGTAACAGTACAAAGCTTAGCTCTTCAGCTACAGGGGGTCTTTTCAGCAGGCCTTCCCTTCAGCGCAATGGGTTTCTTGGGAACCTCGGGCCAATTGATGGTAATTGCATCAATGTGATGAATCTCTGGCGCTTTCGTCCCTCTGCTGCAACAGATCGGGTCAGCGACTGGCCTGAACCGTAGACCTCTCCGTCAATTGAAATCACCCGAGTGCTCAATAAGTTACTAACTAGCCTCGAAGGGGCCAAGCAATGAACAATGGCGCTTTAACCTCCCTTCTTTAATTGTGTCAGACGGTCGATCTCTTCCTCCGCGGAATAAACGTACTGTTCGTTTTCCGTCCGCCCCGCGCTAAAATCACGTCCCACCCCCACCCCCACCCACCCACCACCAACCCTGTAAAGCTGTTACGAAGTCTCGTTGAGCTCTGGGTATTTTTAATTGTTCCTGAAGGAATCAATGTATTATGCTCGAAAATTCGACTGAGTATTTCCGACCTGGTTTTTTTTCTTTCCTCTCTCACCACCACCACCCACGCACCAAATTAGCCGTTCCGTTAATGGTGGGATTTCATTTCAATTAATTGGAAGCTTACCTGTCGTGAGGCGCGTCCGCAACGTGTGTTCCAGAGCAAGTTTGGATGCTGTTCTGGGAGCTTTATGTGGACGTTAAGGATTCCTCAGGGCCGCTGCTAACGAGAAGCGAGTTTCTCCCAGTTTCTCGGCCGGTAGGTGATTCGGTCAGTGCAAAGTAACCACCAGATTTGCTTACAAAACACGCAGTCACTTCCCCGGACAGCATTCACCCGGGAAGCACTTTTGAGATGGTTCCACTTTACAGGTGCCGTTTTATCAAATGCGAGGCTGGTTACATCTTACTAGCGTTCGGCAACAAGCTGTAACTTAGGAATACGTTTGAGACAGTCCAATTTCTATTTGTATACTCACAAAATACGCAGTCAGTTAATTCACTTTGACAGGATATTCCGTGAAGCGCTTTGAGACGTCTCGAAGACGTGATCGGACACTATATCAAATGCAAGGATTATTATTACTGCTGTTATTGCTAGCGCTTTTCAGGAAATCTCAAATGCAGGATGGGTTTGGGGTGGGGGGGGGGGAGGTGAGCTGAGAGAGTTTATACCAAGACAATGTGACAATTTACTGGTTACCCGTTCTGTTCAGAGGCAGGAATGTATAACTCAATCAGGGCCCTGTCACTTGGAAGTTGTGGGAACGCCTCTGCCGTGTAATAATGAGTAAATCACCTATTATACTGTCAAGTATAATGCTCGCACTCTCTGGGGGAAAAATTTGGGTGGACATCTTGGGAGTGGCAAAGGTTTACTCCCTCATCCCTCCCTCCCTCCGACCGTTCTCGCTCCGGGAAGGGTGGGTGTGAAGCGCTGCGAGCCTGAGTGGGGGGAGGGTTTGACGTGACATTGCAAGATGCAGTTTGTCATAATCCTTGGCAGATGATCCAATTATCCTTTTGGCTGGATGTCAATGCATTAACATCCCAGAGACAAGGAGCGAGTAGGAAATTAAATTTCCAACGTGCCGAGTTGAGGGAAGATACATTAGGGCCACAGCAGCTCTATTAAACTCACCATCTGGAGGGTGAACAGATAATAATAATATTAATAATCATAATCAAATCCTTGCAATTGGGACGGCACCTTATCACGCCACCAAAAGTGCTTCGCGGGCTGGACTGTAAAGTGGAGTGACTGTGGATTTTTGTGGGTCAAACAGCCCGTGGCTGTTAACGTGAGCGAGCTCCTACTTGCAATGAGGCCTGCCTTTCGTAATCCTTATATTTTGTACAGCGCCTTTCATGTCAGGAGGACATCCCAAAGCGCTTCAACAGTGATATACTGCAAAGTGAAGTGACTGTTATATTTGTGGGTAAAATGCAGCAGCCAATTGCGCAAGCGGCGTCCCCACAAACATGGATTGAATTACCAAGCTATTATATTTTTGGAAGGATTATTATTATAGCCTCTGCCCCCAGCACTGAATTAGAGTGTCAGTTTAGATGATGTGAGTTCAACATGGGGCTTTAACCCACAATCTTCTGGTTCATAAGCGAGAGTGTTGTGAACTGAGCCAAGCCGATACACATTGTGGAGTCCTCTTAGCATCTTGGGATGGAATTCAACGAAGCCTTGCAGAAATATCTCATCCCCACACACCCCCACCCCCCAAAAAAAATAATATACCGTTATACTTGAGGTTATTACGACGGCCTTCGATTGGAAGCGAAGTCACGCAAGCGCTGTTCTCAGAAATCTTCGTTGTGTCTGGCTTTTATGAAACATCGATTAACAAAAAACTTTCTCGGGCGAGTTTCCGAGTGAACCAAGACTCTGCGTCTTTGCGTTGGCTGCCTTGTGTGAGTCTGCCTCTAGTCTCTACGCCCCGGTATATTTTCTGCCGTCTCTACCCACCACCGCCACCCGCCCACCACCCGACTTCGCTGGCCTCTTGTCACCACATCTCCCGATCCGTCTGGAAGGAGCAGCTTGCGGCCGTCCATGACTCCTGTCAACACTTGTCTGGTGATCGCACAGCGGCAGGTGAGATGGTCGAAGCCTCGTCCCTGTCCCCCTGCGATGCAACATCTCACCTCCACGTGTCGAGCGTTGCGGCAGCTTGACTAAGGGACGTCGCTGGCTGACGTCCTTATGTTCAAGGGTGCTCCGGTGTGACCCGCTCAATTGCGGCTGTCTTCATATTTAACCTCGTACGAGGAGAGTTGATGTGTCTTAAACCCAGCGCAACATTCAGACTGTGCGCTATTACCTAACGTGGCTGCAACACACGCACAATCAATCAATCAAAACTTATATTTATATAGCGCCTTTCACATCGAGAGGACGTCCCAAGGCGTTGTACATTCAGGTAGGGACAGAGCAGGGTGGGGGGGAAAGGGTCAGGGCAGGATGAGAGAGAGGAGAATTAACTGTATAGTGTGTGTGTTTATGTGTGTGTGTGGTGTGTGCGTGTGGACACACACGTTTTGTCCACAAAATATACAATCAGTTCAGTTCGCAGTATATCCTGCGAAGCGCTTTGGGACGTCCCGCAGACGTGATGTGAAATGTGCGACAGCAAATGCAAGGATTATTAACAATACTAATTATTATTATTGTCATCAAATAATCCTTCAAACTAAAACTCTTTTTTTGATAAATCACCATTGTTTATCTGGTTTGAACGACTAACCAACTGGAAATCTTGCGCAGCCCATGAAAACTGTACAAGGAGTTGACTATGGACCATTGATTAAAGTATAGTTATTTAAAACGATTTATTAATGAAAATACACTGTACAATACACTATACACATTTCCTCACATTGCAATTTTCACAAACCTTTACAACACAGTTTAAAGTTTTACATTCATTAAGGTATGGATGGACAGCTTAACTCTCAACCGAAGTATCTTAAACACACGAAAACCTGTCCCCGGGATGATAAGAGACGCACGTATTCTTATGGGCTGCAAAAGTGACGGAGGTTATTCAGAACTGGCTTCACTTCGTTTGGGCCAAAGCAACAATCTAACACAAAACGCTCATGTTAGGTTAAGGGAGGATGAAGGAATATGGGGCAAGGGCAGATCATTGGAAGCTGAGGTAAGGGGGTCAGTCCGTGATCTTGTATGAATATAATCTTATAATAGAATCGTGTAGATCTTATAGAACGGAGGATCAGGCTAGAGGGGCTGAATGACTTTCTCCTGTTCCTGTGTTTTCCCTGTCACTGTGATGTAGGGATGTCACAGTGTGTTTCCTCGGAAGCTAAGGTTTGGGACGGCCTCCCGACGTGAAAGGCGCTATGCGAGTGTAATTTGTCGCTGTTGTTGTTGTTGTTGGATGCCTTGATGTTTAGATGGGACAGGACATACATTGAGCAACCAGGATCGTGTGGCGTTTCACTCTCCGCTATCACTACGGACCAGACCAGTTTCCATTCAGGAAGCTGAATTGAAACGACGCAGGCTGATAGGGCGATCGCCTCCCCCCTTTAACCTCCAGTCGCTCTGTGTGTCTGCTGTGAGACCGCAAAAACGCTCATTTTCGCTTCTGGCAAAGGCAGACAGACGGACAGACGGATGGACGGACGGACGGACGGATAGACAGACAGACAGACAAAAATCCCACAGGTCAGTTATCACAAAGGGCTGGTCGGCAACTGCAGGAATGCAGAGGCTGGGAGAGACACTCCCACTCTGTGTATTCAACTCGCCAGATATCCGTGAGCATACAGAGGCACGCAGGAAGGCATCGATAGGAGGATTAGGCTGACCCTTCAGACTTGCAGGGGTTGGGACGCGAGCCACATGGTTGTAAATTGCCTTTAGGCTGCTAACGGCTCGGATGAAGAATGTCTTTTGGCCCAACTGATCTCACCCACCTTCCCCTCCTCGCAGTACAGCACTGAGCTTTTCTTTTATGTTTGAAAAAGAAAACACACAAGTTTTTTTTTCTCATGTTCTTAAGATATTTTCTACCGTATTCAAAAGTGGGGGCCTTGTGGCCTCGATGGCTTTGAACTAACTGAAAAGCATGGCGGTCGTTTGCATAGAATCGAATAAAATTCCTTCCCGTTTTACTGAGGAGGGGAGGGGAGGGAGGGAGGGAGGGAGGGAGGGGGGGAGGGAGGGAGGGAGGGAGGAAAGTGCTTTCAAACAGACAGTCAAAACATTCGAATCGACGAGAATCGTGAGGGCAAGTTAACCAGGCTGACAGTGCCTCATTACTCATTAGGTTACGGTGGCATTTCACGATTTGACGCACAGCAAGTACGAGGCAACGCGTTCAATGTGATGTGATGTTTTTTCCCCCCCCCAAAAAAAGGACTTTGCGCACTCTCAAAGCTGTGCTAAGATTTCTATTTTTAAAAACTCCCAAGCTGGCATTGCCTGCTTTGTCCATCGCGCTGCGATCTCGAAATAAATTGCTTGAAACCCTCAATCCTTGAGTGCCTTGAAAAACTATTTGATGATGATGATAATAATAATGATGATAATTTAATTGTTTGAACAAAAGAGTTGCGTGTGAGAAACAGACCAGGTCACGATGTAGCTGTTGTTAGATTCTGTGAAGCGCTTTGAGGCAGCTCAACGATAAGGCTTTATGTCAAACGCAAAGATTCTCATTATTCCCACCGACATTGCATGGTTCGTTTAGCTTTGAGCCACTGCGATCCGTTTGAGATGAGGCGAGGGAACAGTCCGTTCGACCCTAATCCGTGCCAGTGTTGATACTCCACACCAGGCCTCTGTTCCCCAACTCCTCACAAATGCATCACCTTGACTGTTAAATACATCAAAGCTTCCAGGAATATCAGTTAAATCGAACGCCCGGACAGCAGTAAACTCCAATGTTATTACCTGGGCTTTACCTCGTTACATTTTAACGCTCATTTGTGCCGTGCGCCCGAGTCCAAATGACTCCAAGTGGAGTCCTGCAGCTCAGCGGGTAGAGCGCTCGCCTCGCAAGCTCGAGACCTAGGTTCGATTCCAGGCAGGTCAGGGCGAAACCGTGGGCAAGTTTGCTTACTCCGCACACATGCCTAATAGTAATCCCTCAAAAAAAAAAGCAACAATAAAATGGTCAATTCAATCCACGGCTGGTTGTGGGGGACGCTGCTGTGCGCAATCGGCTGCCGCGTTTCGCCCACAAATATACCGTCAATTCACTTTACAGTATATACTGTGAAGCGCTTTGAGACGTCTAGAAGTACTGATGTATTCATTTTCTGATCCCTAGAGTGAGCAAGGAGGTGGACAGGGTGCGGGTGGGTGGGAAGAATCTTTCACATCGGGAGGATGTCCCAAGGTGCTGGACAAACCGAGATGGGTATTGGGATCAAGAAGGGTGGAGGGCATTCATATTCCTATTGACTTATTAATCCTGGCCTGAGGAAGGTCAGGGGAGTGGAGGGGTGGGGGGGGGGGGGGGGGGGAAGGGGGTGGAGGGAGAGGAAAATATTAATCATATGAATTATAATATCTATAAGAATAGTAATAATACGTCCTTCCATTTGACATTTGATACAGCGCCCATGATTTCCAAACATCTCCGTGCGCTTCATTGGCGACTGCTGTCAAGTGTAGAGACTGTGTGTTTGTGCTGGGGAACAAATTCTATCTACCGTGTGTACCTTGAACAGAGGCAGTTTGCCTGTATGGACTCTGCGTCACCAAATAAAATAAAATAAAAATAAAATAAAGCAAATGTGCTCTCTGGGCCTTTCGTTCTGGTATAGTAATATTTTATCTCTGGAGAACAAAATTTCTCCCCAACACTGCCACCCAACCACCTCTCCCAACAAAAAATTATATTCTTAATCACAACAACACCCAATGGCAAAAATACAGCACCCACCTCTGTACATTTAAGATTGGGAATTTCCTCGTTTTTAATTATTTATATATCTTTATATGAAAAGAAAGTTAATAAACATATGTGAATGATATCATGTTCGCTTATGGCACTTTCATAGTCTCAGGGCTTCGTGGGGCAAGAGAGGAGAGGGGAGGGGAGGGCAGGGGAGGGGAGGGGAGGGGAAGGGTGGGGGTGAGGAAAAGATGACACACACACACTGCTTCGCATGTGGATACTCCGTATCATTTTTCCCCCAGAAAAAGTCTCTTCAAATAAAATAACTCCCACCTCCCCGCCACCCACAAAAAGCTTTCGATCGCTACATAAATTAAGTTTTGTCCGCGGATCTTACCTACATATATACCAACTGAGCATTTCTCTCGACGTAAAATAAATACAATTTCCGATCAAAGTAATATACAACAATAATAATGATGATTGCCAAAGCAGTAACAAACGCGAAGCCATTTTTTTTGTACAAAAACAAAACCTCTCAATTCTATGGGAAAAAAAATAGAAACCAACGTAATATTTTAGGGCAAAACATGCAGTAAGGTACAGCGTAGTGAATGGAAAAGAGTTCTGGGTCAAAAGTTGTAGCAAGCGGATTCTCCTTGGCTGAAATGTGTACCATTTTAGTTAATTTGTACATTGATCAGTGTAATTATACATCTCTCCTTCAGTGCATTGTACCCACTGCCATCTTGTCAATTGCGGATTAAACCGTGTCTGCCGTGTTGCAAACAAGCCTGTTTTTTTTTAACTATATATATAAAAAGAGAAAAAAAAAATGATTCGGTGGAGTGACTGATGTTAACGCGAGCTCGAGCAACTGAGCAACTGGGGACGGGAACCACACCGGGAAGAGATCTGAATCGGATCCGAAACAGCCTCAGACAGAACCGAGTTCAGTTCTTTCCCCCCCGTGAGGGCAAATTGAATCCCCGGTTACAATCACCTCTCCTCCGTTCTCCGTAACGCTGTCTTCCTTCAGTTACATTGAAAATAAAATGAACACAGTCCCTAAGTTCGACCTGCGTTCAAAAACGAAGGCGGAATCTCGGCAGATTTTAAACACAGTGTGCTTTAAACTTGTTTTTGAACTTGGAATAACTTGGATTAAAGGCATCAGTTCTACAACGTTTGAACTCCCATCTACACCCACTCCCGATCGCAATGCGATTCGCAGTCGTTCTTAAGCCCTTTCTTAATCGGCTTGTAAACGGCTGAATTTCTAAAGCCCCGTATTGTCTCCAGAATGCCTTTGTTGTTCCTGAAATGCGTCGTTATTTTTTTAAAAATCCGTTCGGAAACGGCGCGAAGAACTAAAGCCGCCCCCCCCCCCCCCCCCGCCCCCCCCACCCCACCCCCTGTCAAGCCACAACACTCAAAACACCCAAAAAGATATCTTTCAGCTTAATGATCGAAAGTGACGTCATCTGAATTGATAATGATTCGTTCGAAGAGGAGAATGACTATATTATTGCCTTCGCGATTTATTTTTAGTGTATCCGAGACGGGCGGCAGAGATTGAAAGAAAGGTAAAAAGCAGCAAGTAATTTGACATTTTTTTCAAGTAAATATTTTTTTTGCCGAGCAAGCCAAACTTGTTAAATTCGGTCTGGTCTTACAACTCTCTCTCTCTCTCTCTTTCTTTCTCGCTTTCTCTCTCTCTCGCTTTCTCTGTGTCTCTCTCTCTCTCTCTCTCTCTCTCTCTCTCTCTCCGCTCGTTTCACGTTCTCTTTTAACGAGTCCCGGCGCCTTGGGACGTCCTCCAAACGCCAGAGGCGCTCACACAAACCGTTCGTCGGTATGTTGAGTGAGTGCGGGCGGGTGGGCGGGTAGGCTCGTTTCACCCGGGCACCCAACTGTGGCTGGTGGTGTGTGGCGCCGCGGGCCGGGGATTCACGGACAGCGAGACACTCTGAGTAGGCACGGCGCAGTCAAAGTTAAAGTCCAGCTCGTCGCTGTCCATGAACTCGTTGAGAATGATGGACTCCACGTCGCACTCCAGGGTGCCGTGGAACATGTCCAAGTCCAGGTCGGCCGGGAACTTGTCCTGGCTCCCCACGGAGATGTGGATTCCGCCCTGGCAGGAGTTGAGCCGGAAGTCCGGGACCCCCACGTGGACCCCGTGACTGACCAGGGTGTGGAGGTGGTGCGGGTGATGGTGGGGGTGAGGTTGGGCCTGCGGGTGAGGGTGAGGGTGAGGGTGAGGGTGGCCGTGCGGGTGAGCCGCGGAGTTCACGACGCCCGCCTCCGAGGCCATGCCCATCAGGCCCACGGGATTGCTTAAGGCACCGTTGCCGGAGGCCGAGCCCTGCGGCACCGGCAAGGGGTGGGGGTGGAAGGGGTTGCCGTTGAGCAGCCGGGGGGGCGAGCGCACGTTGAAAGGCGACAGGCCCGGCTCCCCGCACATGGCCAGGCTGGACCTCTGTCCCCGGGAGGGCCCCGAGGCCCCAGCCTGAGGCATCAGGGGGTCGGCCTGGGTCATCATCACCTCCTTGTGCCTCAGGGACTCTGGCGTCAGCAGGTCCTGCAGCATGCGGTTGCCGTAGTGGTTGACGGTGGAGAAGGTGACGGGCTTGTTCTCCTGGATGGTCTGCATGGGGGCGTGGCGCAGCATGGCGAGGGCGGGCGGGGGGCTGTACATGGTGGCGCTGTAGGCCCCGGCGACCGCCTGGCCTCCCAGCCCCGAGCACTTGGTCCCGAACGAGAAGCTGGAGCTCCGTTGCCGCAGGCAGTCGCCGGGGACGGGCCGGGCCGGGCTCAGGCCGTACCCGTCCTGCAGGTCCTCCAGCAGCGTCTCGTTCAGGCCCTCGTTCAGGTTGATGGTGCCCGCCAGGTCGGCCAGCCTGGGTAGCTCGGCCGAGCAGCGGCCGCCCACCGCGGGCGAGTGGGCGCCGCCCGGGGGGCTGGCGTAGAGCAGCGGGGACGAGGGAGGGCCCTCCGCGTCCTCCAGGTCGCCCAGCTCGGCGTTGGCCATGATGGGAGACAGCCGGCCGCTCAGGGTGCTGGCCGCCGAGTTGGCACGCGAACGGAAATCGGTCCACGGGTCGAATTCCTCGCCGGCGTGGGAGCCGGGGCTGCTCGACCACTTGGCGTGTTGGGACGAGGGGCTGCCCTCGCCTCCCTCTCTGGCCGCCTGCAGGGACGCCTTCTTCTTGCTCGCCCGCCCTTTGCTCTTCAGGTACTTGGAGCTGTTGTCCATGGACACGGCCCGCCGTCGTGGCGACTTGCCCGTCTTGCCGCCGTCGGGGTTCAGCATCCACCACGAGCTCTTGCCCGTCCCCTCGTTCTGGACGCGGATGAACCGGCTGTGCAGCGAGAGGTTGTGCCGTATGGAGTTCTGTGGGAAGGAGGAAGAGGAAGAGGCGCTTTTAGGGGCTCAGTCACCAAGTCCAGCCAGACGGCGGCAACAACAACAAACCACCACCACCACCTTCCGACCTCAAACGCCTCGAACGCAGCGACGTTGCGAGAGTTCGAGAGTCGGGGACGTTGTAAATGAAACGCTTTACGCACAGTATCGGCCGCCCACCGCAGCCTTGGATAATAATAATCAATAATCCTTGCATTTGATATTGCGTTTTCACCTCTTATCGACGTCTCAAAGCGCTTCACGGAATATACTGTAAAATGAATCGACTGTATCTTTGTGGGCGAAATGCGGCAGCCAGTTGCACACAGCCCCATCCCCCACAAACAGTCTTGGATCGAAAATGACCAATTTTTATGATTGTGTTTTTTTTTGGGAGGCTTTATTATTAGGTTTGTGTGTGTGTGTGGGTGTGGGTGGGTGTGTGTGTGTGTGTGTGTGTGTGGGTGTGTGTGTGTGTGTGTGTGTGGGTGTGGTGTGTGGAGTAAAGAAACATACGCACGATTTCACCCTGAACCTGCCTGGATTCGATGCCGGTCTCCAAGCCTGTAAGGCGATTGAGTGCTCTAACCACTGAGCTACCGGAGCTAATGATGCCAAACTCCCCCAGCTTTGGAGTCACAAAGGTCGTCACCGAGTCACAAAGTGTGTCTTGAACCCATAATCTTCCGACCCAAGCAGAGAAAGCTGGGCAACTGAGCTCCCGATACTTTCGTTTCCACCCGAGAGCCAGGCGGGTTTGTGTATTTGTGTCATGTCCTTATTTATCTATTAGCTCCCTAGGAAAAAACTCAACACCATTGGGCTATCAAAAGGGAATCTCAAGCCTCTGTAGGAAGTACACGAGCAGATAATTTTCCCGTTGCCTAGACGACGGTTCGACACTGTCAAAATAATTCCTGCCGTATTCGAGGAGCAGTTTTTCTGAAAAAAGGAAAGCAGAAAATAGTGTGTGTGTGTGTGTGTGCGCGCGCTCGTGGCTGCTCCTCTCTGTTGCTGTGGAAATAATGACTGCAACAAGCTTGTCATATAGACCACAGCTCCTGTTATGAATCGATAAATTATCCTCTTCATTTGATACAGACAAGAAAATTATGTTCAGCAATCCTTGGATTTGATGAAGCGCCTATCAGCTCGGGAGGATGTCCCAAAGCGCTTCTCAGGATGTGCTGTGAAGGGTAGCGACTGTGTATTTTTGCGGGCAGACGATTTGCGCGCAAGCAAGATGCGTCCAAGCCAAGCAACCGCGGGAGTGACGGACTCATCTATCTGGTGGGGGGAGAGAGAGAGAGAAAACCCCTCTCTCTTTTCAACCCCGCCATATTTACGTCCACCCGAATAGGCGCGGATGGACGGTTTCACGTCTCACACAAAGGACGGCTCCTCAAGGCAAAGCCCAATCACAAAGCATTGGAAGATAACTGAGATGCCTCAATGGAACTTCCCAGGATCTACAGTAAAAGGCGGTGACTGTGTTACTTGTAAACATGGACCAACGCTAAGGGTTGGGGGCACAGAGGCAGAAGGCTGGCCCGCCAATGGTGGGGTGGGTGAGATGGGGAGGGGGGGGGGAGGGGTGGGTGAGGCCGGAGCTCGCTGCTCAATTGGCTGCCGCGTTTCGCCCACAAATATACAGTCAACTCACTTTACAGAACTGTATATTCTGTGAAGCGCTTTGAGACGTCAATAAGATGTTTAGGAGGTCGGAGAGGTAGGATTGGGGTGGGGTGGGGGGGTGGGGGAGGCAAGGCCGCGGGCGGGGGGGGGGGGGGGTTTGAAGGTTACGTTATGATTCGGGAAGAGCAATACATAAATATTGCTCACACGGCCCGCGGACGTTTCCCAAATCGGGCGTTCAGGGACCCCCCCCTACCTCCCCCACCCCCTCCCCCTCAACCCACACCGCTCCCCCTGACACACGGGCAGCGACCTGTCTGGCTCCAGGCAAGGAA
>CM068763.1:10434454-10502151 GCA_035084275.1 Hydrolagus colliei | reverse complement strand
TGTTTGGATTGTTTCCGGACCGGTGTGGGGGTGTTGGCTGTCTGCGGGATGTCGATCCGCAGCTCCTTCTGGCTTGTGCTGGGGGTTGAAGGGACAGAGGAGGAGTAGTCACTTAAACTCCCTCCACCATTACTGGTCTGTGGACAGAATGAGAGAGAGAAAAATAATAATAATACTTGCATTTGATATAGTGCCTGATTACGTCTTCGAGACGTCTCAAAGCTGCTTTCACAGGATTATTCGCAAGTGAATTGACTGTATATTTGTGGGCGAAATGCGGCAGCCGATTGCACAAGCAGCCCCCAAACCCGTGATGAAATGACCCTTTTTATTTTTTGTGGGCGGAGTGTGCATTGTCAGGTGTGTGTGTGTGTGTGTGTGTGTGGTGTGGAATAAGGAAACTTGCCCGAGGTTTCGCCCTGATCTGCCTGGAATTGAACCCAGGTCTCTCGCTTGTAAGGCGAGCGCTCTAACCACTGAGCTACAGGACTGTGTCACGTGTTGTTGTTTTGTTGTGTGAGATTAGAGAGTGTAGGAGGCTGGGAGTTAATGTTTGCTGTATAGCTGCGGTTCAGATTTGTGTATTCGATGTCCTCCTTGTTTTAGGTGTTGTTTCTGTGTGTGAGCGTGTCTGCGCGCGTGTATTTAACGGGAGGAGGAACGAATCTCGAGGCAGAAAGCAAAAAAAACAACTATTCTGCCTCCACAAGTTATTTAACGGAGGCTGAAAACAGAATCCCTTTGTGTTCCTTTCATTCCGACCCCACGCAGCTTGTGATAGTTCTGGGTGGTTCCAATCGAAATGAATTCATTTCCATATCGAAAATGTTCCTCTTAAGAGCTTTTGGATTCATTGACGGGGTTTGACTTGGGAGTCGGAGAGACTGAACGGGCGCGTATTATTTGTTTCTGTTAACCCCCCCCATTGATTGATAAGATGGTCGGTGGTTTGTGTGTGTGTGTGAGAGAGTGTGTGTGCGACAGAGAGTGTGTGTGCGTGCGTGAGAGAATGTGTGTGAGAGAGTGTGTGTGAGAATGTGTTTGTGTGAGCGAGTGTGTGTGTGTGTAAGATGAAAGGTATATTCTTTCAGCCCAGTCGAGTGGTTCTACCGTGTCCTCATTTCCGAGGCGGAGGAACAGGCAACTCGAGTGTAAACAGTCACACCCTGTGCCAAGACAGTGCCCGTCTGCTCCTCCAGACGCCTTAAACATCCTGTATGTTCAACTGCGCCTTCAATAATGATAATAATGATGATGACAATGATCAAAATAATGAAGGAAACGAACGCCCTGAGCCGCGCTAAAGTAGACGTGTGTCTCCACGAAGTTTTACGTTTGTCTTTCTCGGAGGGAGAGAAAGACAGAGAGAGAGTGTTACCCACTCTCTGCTATTTCTCTAAAGCTTCAGTGCTGTGCCCTTTCATCTCCTTCCTCACTCACTGGCTGGTCTTTGCTCTGTGTGTGTGTGTGTGTGTGTGTATGTGTGTGTGGGTGGGGGGGTGGTATGTCCCTGTATGTGTTGCTGTATTAATGTGTGCGTGAGTGTTGTGTGTGTGTGTATATGTCTCTCTCTGTGCGCTAGGACACTACCCTACGTGAGGGGTGCTATGTAATGCACCTTCTTGTGGTTTTCAGCTCTCTCTATATATGTGTGTTTGTGTGCATGCGTCTCTCTCTCTGTATATATTTGTGTGTGTGTGTGTGTGTGTCCCTCTCTCATTGTGTGTTCAAAGCATTCTTTTCCATTTTGTTCTGCCTCGTTTCCTTTTATTGGCATCTGGCAGTTATATTAATATGAACCCCGCAAGCTTAACTCTCTCTCTCTCTATATATATATACAGATAATGGAACAGGTTGTGAATGTTCTGTACACCACAGCCCCGCTTTGTGGCATTGACGCAGAATCTTACAGCGAGATTAGATAACACATTGGCATAGTAACTCAAATCCGTGTGTCATAGTGGGGGGGTGGCTCTTTCTGCCCCTACCCCAGCGTAAAGTTCAGTCGTTGGGTTTACACTCTGTCTAGAAAGGCGGGGGAGGCGGGGGGGGAAAGTCTGGAAGCTCTCCGCAGGATTTTGAATAACAATAGTAATAATAATATTAATCCTGGCATTTTGATATAGCGCGTTTCACATCCTGATCGACGTCTCAAAGCGCTTCGCAGAATATACCGTGAAGGTAAGTTGATGGGTATATATGTGGGCGAAACGCAGCAGCGGATTGCGCATTTTACAGTGCAACGGAGGCTGTATTGAATATTCTTTAAAGTCCGAAATACTCTGGGATGATGTGAGGCCTGCGTTTAAAGCAGGCCAGATATGGCGTTTGATCACAGTTGCAGCTTCTGTGAATTGCAATCCTCTCGTGGACACGAGGCTGAGCTCGTTCTGAGGCCCGGAGAGACAGGAATGCAGAGAGAGAGAGAGAGGGTTGAGTGAGAGAAAGAGAGTTAGCTGTGGTGTCTGAACATGTGAGGTTCTGTCTGTCGAGGTAGCTTTAATCTCGTCGAAGAAAAAAAAATCTCGACAAGAGAGCTGGCCCCTTCCTTTGACTTAAAAGAAAAAGTGGTGTGAAGCTTGTGTTTTTATATTGATATATAACCGCCAGCACCAGCATTGGGGGTGCAGACCTGTGTGGCAGTGGTTAGCGAGAGGATCTGGGTTCGATTCCCCGGCGGCACGAAACCTGAGACAAGTTTCCTCGCTCCGCACGCCTCTGTTTGCCTCGCAATCAGTAGGAACGCGGTGATTAGTCGATTGACGGATCACTTCCCGGAGTGGATAATCCCTCTCCCCAACACCCAGCCCCCCCCCCCCCCCCCCCCCCCCCCCCCCCCCACCCACCAAAAAAAAAAATGATTTGGTCAGTCAGTCAACGGCTGGTTTGGGGACGCTGCTGTGCCCAACTGGCTGCCGCGTTTCGCCCGCACAGGGCACGCAGTCACTCCACTTTCCAGCATAATCCGAGAAGCGCTTTTGAGACGCCTCAACGACACGGCGCGATGTGAAACGCGTAGGGGTTGGGGATTGGAGCTGAGGTGCATATCGGCCACGATCTGATAGAACGGCGGAACAGGCTCGAGGGGCTGAATTGGCCTCCTGTTCCTTTGCGAGGATTATTATTATTATTATTATTATTATTATTATTATTATTATTATGTCAGTGCGCGTTGGGCAGTCAGCCGTGAGCTGTGCTCCCAGTCACACTGGACCCATGTGTATGTGTGTGTGTGTGTGTGTGTGTGTGTGTATGTGTGTGTGTGTGCGATGTGAGCGGAAGCAGGGGGGGGGGTGGGGGAGGTGAATAGGGAGGTGGAGGGGGGGGGTGATGGGGGGGGTGGTCTGGTGTAGGAAGAGAGCAGACTGCAGACTTGGCAGCCAATAATCTCCCCAAGTGTCAAACATTCAGTGCGAACACGCAGACTTCAAACGCTCCGTGACTACAAAGTTCCCGACCGCAGCCTCTTCCAGAGATCAGCTGAGGCCCAGTTCAAAGTAAAATATTGTAAATCTTCCTCCCCCACCCCCCATCCAACACCAAAATATTTATATCCTGGGGAAATGGGATGAAAAGGCTGCTAGCATACATAATGGATGACAGTTTTTACTGCACTCAAACCTTGCTGCGTAATGCAGTCTGCTCAGGGTTCCAGTTGCGTCTCGTTGGGAAATAAAGAAAAATACTATCGCTTGCGTTTTGATATAGCGCTTTTCACGTCTTCTCGGACGTCTCAAAAGTGCTTCACCGAATATACCGTAAAGTGAATGGACTGTATACTCTGTGGGGCCAAACGCGGCAGCCGATTGCGTACAGCAGTGCTACCCCCCCCCCCCCCCCCCCCCCCCCACCCCACCCGCTCCCCCCACTTCCCCAAACAGCCGCGGGTTGAAATATTTTTAACGATTTTTATCGATATTAAATGGGAGAACGTTTGTGATGGAATGGCAGGTTAATTCCTTTTCTCTCTCTCCCCACCTGTGTGTGTCTCTCTGTCTCCCTCCATCCCTCTCTCTCTCTCTCTCTCTCTCAGTAATCTTCCAAAGAACCCCACTCCGCCCCCGGAGGCGTGCGGCGAGAAGCTGGCTATGCAGACTCCGGCGAGGCCCGAGCACCTCCCGGGCCAGCGAGGTCGCAAGCCGGGCCGCAAGCGAGGCCGGCTGTGCCTGAACTCGGGCGCAGACAAACCGGACGCCCAGCAACCCGTCCCCCCACCCGCCAAGACCCTGGAACCCCTGAAAATTCCAAAGAAGCGAGGGCCAAAGCCTGGGAGCAAGGTAAGGTAACCCGTTAGCGTTGTGGGTGAGGGTGGTCGGGGGGTGGGGGGGTTTGGAGTGGGGTTGGGGTTAGGTTCTAATAGTCAAAGACTATACAGCGGAGGACGTGAAAGGCGCTAAACACAATGGGATGCGTTGCTGCCGCTGCTGCTGTTGTTGTTGTTGTTGTTGTGGGAGCTCCTGTAGCTCGGCGCTTAGGGCGCTCGCCTTACAAGCGTGAGACCCGTGTTCGAATCCAAGCGGGTCAGGGGCGAAACCTTGGGCAAGTTTCGTGACTCCACACGCACACACACACACGCGCGCGCGCACACACGCCTAATAATAATCCCTCCCCCCGAAAAACCACAATAATAAAAAAAATGGGGTCATTTCAACCCGTGGCTGTTTGCGGGGGGGGGGGGGGGGGGGGAACGCCGTCGTGCGCAATTGGCGGCCGCGCTCCGTCCACAAATTATACAGCCAATTCGCTTGACGGTACATTCCCTGAAGCGCTTTGGGACGTCGACGAGACGTCGATGAGACGCGAGAGGCGCTATTATCAAACGCGAGGATCATTATTATTATCCTTATTAGTTTATATTGTTCCTGTTGTTGTTGTTGTTGTTGTTGTTGTACTGACGGCATTATTGTTTCGCCAGCGGAAACCCCGCGCCCTCCATAACCCGGTCCCCAGCTCCCCCACCTCCAGCACGCCGGAGCCAGACACCAGCACAGTGCCCCAGGACGCTGCCACCATCCCCAGCACGGCCATCATGCAGTCCCCAACAGGTAGGCCGCATCCTGGGCAGCTCCCCTGGGCCCCGGTCAGCGCTTTGTCTACGTCCCATCTCCCGTCCCATCCTGTTGCCCCCCACCCACCCCCGCCCGCCCGCCCGCCCCCGAAACTATCAGCGTTTAATTTCGTTCCCGGGGAGTTTGTCATTTTCGAGCCCCACCATTTACTTCAGGGTCTTCTATCTCGTACAGTCCAGGTGCAGGACTGAGAGGGGGTGGTGGAGGGATGGGGTAGGGTGGGGTGGGGTGGGGGGGAGAAGCATGGGATTGTCAGAGACTTATGATGAGATATTGGGGCTGGGGCGGTGGCTGTGTGGTTTGGGCCATGGTTGGGGTTGAGTTTGGGGGCTGTGTGGTTAGCGCTGGGGTTGTGCGCTTGGAGCTGTAGTTTTGGGGTAGGAGTTTTGGGGCTGTGTTTGTGAGGTTGGGGCCGGGGTAGTGGCCGTGTTGGAGTCACAGCTCAGGCTGGAGTTGGGGTTGGGGTTGGGGTTGGGGGGTTGTGTGATTCTGGAGTCGAAGGTGAATTTTCTAGCGGACGAGAAGGGGCGCAAACCTTAAACCTCACCCTACGGTTTCCACCTTTGCCCCCAAGTCTGCGTTTACTTGAACAAGGGGGGCAGCTCAGGCCCTCACCTCGACAAGAAAAAACTCCAGCAGCTACCTGACCACTTTGGGCCAGCGCGAGCCTCCGTCGTGCTACAGCAAGCTGTACAGGCCTGCATCGACTGCGCCTACAATCAGAAAATGGTCTTCGCCTTCCTCAAGCAGGGCCGCGGAGGAGAGGTCATATCAGGTACAGCCTCCGCGTGTTATTATTTGCAATTTGCGGAGCCCCCGTAGCTCGGCCGTTAAGAGCACGAGCGCGAGAGACCCGTGTCTCGAATCCGGGCAGGTCAGGGCCAAACCTCGGGCAAGTTTCCTTACTCCACACGCACCCACACACACACACACACGCACGTGCGCGCCTAATAATACTCCGTCCCCCAAACAAAACACAACGTCTCCTTACTCCACCCACTCGTCTAATAATAATCCCTCCCCAAAAAAACACACAATAATAAAATTGGTCATTTCAATCCGCGACTGTTTGTGGGGGGGGGACGCTGCTGCGTTTCGCCCATAATAATAATAATAATAATGATCCTTGCATTTGATATAGCGCTTTCCACATCTTTACAACGTCCCAAAGCGCTTCACAGAATATACTGTAAAGTTAATTGACTGTATATATTTGTGGGCGAAACGCGGCAGCCGATTGCGCACAGCAGCGTCCCCCACACAAACAGTCGTGGATTGGAATGACCAATTTTATTAATTCTCTGTTTTTTTTGAAGGATTATTATTAGGTGTGTGTGTGTGTGTGTGGAGTAAGGAAACTTGCCCAAGGTTTTGCCTTGACCTGCCTGGATTCGAACATAGGTCTCCCCCAGCTTGATCTCCCCAGCCTGCAAGACAAACGCTCTTAGCCACTGAGCCACAGGAGCTCCCATGCAATATACAGTCAATTCATTATACAGTCCATTGAGTGAAGCGCTCTGAGACGTCGATAAGATGTGAACGGCGCTGTATCCAACGCGAGGATTATTATTATTATTATTGTTGCGCGTCTAACTTCCTTTGTGTGTTTGAACTTCTTCCGCAGCCACGTTCGACCGGCAGCAACACACACTGAACCTGCCGGCGGTGAATAGCGTGGTGTACGCGCTGCGTTTCCTGGAGAAGCTCTGCCACAGCCTACGGTGCGACTTCCTGTTCGGGAGCCAGCCGTTCGGCCAGGTCTCCGCCGCCAACCACATCTCCTCCGAGTACGAGATGGACCGCTTCAAGCCAGGTAGCTCGGCTGGTTGGAGCCCGCTCGCCTTGCACGAGCGCGAGAGACATCCAGGCCAGGACCCTGGTTCAATCCTCTGGCAGGGCGACCGACACCTTAGACTTAAGTTGAGCCCTTACTCCCCCCGCGCCTCTGTTTGCCCATCAATAAGTAGGAACCCGGTTGTCAAGTCGATTGGCAGTTCGCTTCCTGTTAAGAGGGGATGTGTGGGGTGAGGCATGAGAAGGATGAGGTTGGAAGATCCGATAGAAGCCTGACGCCCGAAGGCAAAATGTTTCTTCGCCTCCCAGGTTGAGGAAGGAGCGTTTCGCGTTTTGCGTTTCTCCCACAAATATACAGTCGGTTTTCCTGCTCTCCTTCCCTTTACCCCGACCCCCGTCTCCCCACCCCCCCTTGCCATCTTTCTCCCCTGAAACCACTTCCGTGACTGTTTGTGGGACGCTGCTGTGCGCAATTTGGCTGCCGCGTTTTGCCCTCAAATATACCGTCAATTCTCCTATCCTCCTTCCCCCTTCCCCCCCCCCCCCCCATGCTCTGATTCCCACCTGACCGTTCAGTGCCTTGGGACGTCCTCCCGACGTGAAAGGCGCTACATAAATGCGATCGATTGATCGATTGCGCGGGCGAGCTGGGAGCGGGCGTGACACGGTTCAGTAAAAGCAGCTCCCCCCCGTCTCCCCCACAGGTAAGATGGACTGTGCGGAGGGAGGCGTTCAAGGCTCTGTTAAAGGCACCAAGCGATTCTGCCAAGATTCCGCGCTGTACAGCGCTCCTCTCTCGCCTAAACTCTCCAAAACCGACCGGCACCCATCAGAAGGTCAGCTCTTTACACGTCTCCTCGCTTACTCGCCCGGCGTTGCCGTATACGGCTGTCTGCGGGAGGGACGCCGCGTTTCGACCGCAAAAGACACTGACGCCGCTGAATGTTCCTTTGCAGCCGAGACCTTCGTCCTGGACGATGGCTTTCCCGGCCCCGCCGAGCATCGCCTGGACCCCATCGATTCTGCCCTCAACTCGGTCAACGCGTCCAGCCCCGCCCGCCGCAACGCCAGGGACTTCCGAGCCTACCGGCCGCTCCACCACTCGACCAGCCTGACGCAGAACAAGCCGGTGACCCTGAGGAGGCTTAGCTCGGGGGGTGAGTGGGAGAGCCCGTCTCGGCGCTCGAATCCTCGACCGACTCCCCGCGGCACAGAGGGAGGCTGTTGGGCCCGTCGCGCCTGCGCCAGCTGTTTGAAAGAGCTTCATTGACTAGTCACGCACCCCCCCAACCCATCCCCATCTCGCTGACTCGATAAGGCTCTGTAATCAAACACGGGAATGACGATGAGGGCAAAGCGTTGTATATTCTTTTGTAACGGCTAGAGAGACGAGAGATTAAGCATTCGGTCTCTCGGGGTCCTGGCAGCACAGGAGCTGATAGTTTTGTTTATTACGGGGGCGGGCGAGCGAGCGGACAGGCGGCCTACGCGAGCAGGCAGGCACGGTGGGCTGTGAGGCCTGGGCGGGAGGGTGAGAGAGTCAGGAATGTCGCTTGTCTCGCCAGGGTCGGATCGCTTCATGGCCTCGCGGGATCCGCCTCGTATGATCGGCCGAGACCCCTCCGGCTGGACGGTGGAGGACGTGATGCAGTTTGTAAGGGACGCAGATCCCCAGTCTCTGGGGCCTCACGCGGATCTCTTCCGGAAACACGTAAGTGCCTGAGACAACCCGCCCAGATACCTCCTCAGCGTGTCTTCCACCCCACCCCCTTCCGTCCGTCCGTTCCCCCCCCCCCCCTCCCCCTGCTACTGTTTGGTACATGTGCGCAATTGGCTGCCGCGTTTCGCCCACAAATATACAAGTCGAATTCACTTTACAGTATATTCTGTGAAGCGCTTTGAGACGTCGAGAAGATGCAAAAAGCGCTGTGTCAAGTGTAAGGATTATCATTAACTTGTGTCTGCGATCCAGGGATGAGATGCTAAATGCCTCCTCTAGCCCCCCCACCCACCCCCCCTCCCAGTGTTTGATAGTTTGGGTTGAGAGAGGAGCGTTGAACAGCGGGGAATCATTGATTATTCTCCTTTCAACCTCGTCTGGCTTCACTGGCTCCCCAGAGGATGGAGTTTCGAGATCCTCTTCCTCACCTTCAAAGCCGTCTCGCTCCACCCTACCTCTGTGACGCGCTAAAGCTTCAACAGCCTGCCCACCCACTCCCGCCTGCTCCATTATCATCAATCCGCCCTTCAACCTTTCCGCCCCAATTTTAGGGGACTCCATCCCGGATTCCCCCTTTTCAATCCGCGACTGTTTGTGGGTGGTGGGGGGAAGGGGGGGTGGGGGGGGGGGGGGTAGGCCGCTGTGCGCATTCGGCTGACGCGTTTCGCCCGCGATATATACAGTCGATTCACCGTATAGTACATATGCCGTGAAGCGCTCCGAGACGCCGATAGGATGTGAGAAAAGCGCCGTGTCAAACGCGAGGATTATTATTTATCGTGAACGGCGAGTTGTTGCCGTCGTCGTCGTCGTCGTCGTTGTTGTTGCTGCGTTAACCCCCCCCCCCTTCCACCCCCCCTCCCAACCCCCCCCCGTCCCGTTGGCGACGTGCTCTGCGCTGCAGGAGATCGACGGGAAAGCCCTGCTGCTGTTGCGGAGCGACATGATGATGAAGTACATGGGGCTGAAGCTGGGGCCGGCGCTCAAGATCTGCTACCACATCGACAGACTCAAGCAGGGAAAATACTAACCCGGGGAACCCGGGTGGAAAGCGAGACTTTCAACCGTTTTAAAAATAAAAATAAAAATAAATGTGTTCACGCCACGAGGACAGGAGACCGGCCGGCCAGACAGACAGCTCCGGGCGAGGACAGTGGCTCGAGGGGGCAGATTTGGTCCAGTTTTGCTTCCCACACGGTTGGTGGGGGGGGGTGACATCCTGTCGAGAGACGGAGCTCGAACAGGCTGTTTTTGTTTTGTCCCCGACGGGCGGCGGTGAAACTCTCAGGGTCCTCTCTTTAAATCTCCGCGTCGCTCGCGCTTACAGACTGGAAGATATCGATCGCCGAGGATGGATCGATCGCCAGATCCGGTCTCCGACCCTCACCCCCCCCCCCCGCCCGCCCGCCCTCACGCCCGCTCCGCTCACTCCCGTTGCGTTTTTTTTTTTCCTGGAAACTGGAAAGGGAGCCGGCTCTGGTTGGGAAGAGGTGCAGGAACGAAGGAAAGAGAGAGAGAGTGCGAGACACCGAGAGAGAGAGAGAGAGAGAGAGAGAGAAAGAAAGAGGAAGGAAGGAAGGAAGGAAGGAAGGAAGGAAGGAAGGAAGGAAGGAAGGAAGGAAGGAAGGAAGGAAGGAAGGAAGGAAGGAAGGAAGGAAGGAAGGAAGGAAGGAAGGAAGGAAGGAAGGAAGGAAGGAAGGAAGGAAGGAAGGAAGGAGGAAAACAAATGACTCCCTCTGTTACGCGGCGGGAGGGAAATATTTTACGGACACTCTTTCACCCACCGACACCCCCCCATTCCTCCCCACCGAAAAAAAAATGCTGTTAAGTAGCAATGTAGCTTTATTTTCTTTATAACCATCTCATTTCAATCTCCTGCAATCCTCAACTCAGCCCGAGAGAGGGACGCAGTATGCCAATTTATGACTGACCCTCTTTTCCCCCCCACTCTTCACTCTTCACCCTTCTCCCCCCCCCCCACCCACCCCCTCCCCTCCTCCACACTCCCATCTCTTTCCCCCAACCCACCCACCCACACCCATACACCCCTCCACCCTTCCTCCCGACACGTACAATCTCAGACGCCGATCACCCATTTGACGCAAGTGAAACCTGGAGAAATAGAGAAGCTGGAGGGGTGGGGGGGGGGGGGGGGGGGGGGTTAAGAGGGAGAGTGTGACCTTCCATCGCCTCCCGCCCCACCTCACCCCCACCCCCACTCCTCTCGCCTTTGCCTGGATTTCATTCCAAAGCGATCGGTTGAAAAGATTGAACGGCGAGACAGCAAGTGAAAGTTTCGTTTTGTATGACACTATTTAAGGATACAGGCCTCGTCTGATCTGAGCGGAAAAATTACTCACCGAGAATTTTGGGGATTGTTTCCAAACAACAGAAGCTATATATTTTTTTTCTGGGTTCGGCCTGACGCAGGCGCAATCCAGTGGCCTTGCTCGAAAGCGTCCAAACCGGTTCAGCGTCCAAGCCACACGCACACAGATTTTCCTGCCTCTGCTTTTGATGATGGAGCGGAGGAGAGAGGGCGGAGGAGAAAGGACCGAGTTCCTTTCTGTACTACGGCGCATTATACAATCTCGTTCTCTTGTTTCCGTTCAATTGCGTGTGTGTGTGAGGGTGTTATGTGTTATTCTTTTAAACCAGTTAATGCTCTTCCCCCTGACTGAGCGAGTAGATGTTAGGATTTTCCTCCCATCCCAGGCAAGTCCTCTACCTGGATTTGTCAGTGTAGAACTTGTCTTTTCCCAACCACCCAAAATAGTTACGACTTTATATAATCTCACTCGGCGCAAATCGCCCCATTTCGCCCCAGTGTTGGGGTTGGTGGATGGGAGCATTGCCTTGAGCGAGCTAATTTATGTTGCAGAAAGCAAGACAGGAGAGGACTTTGTGGGTGAGGCAATTTTGGGGAGGGAGGGCGGGCGCGCTGGCGATAAGACATTTGAAGCGTCGAAACGAGACTGCGAGTTCAATACCCAATCTTTGCCGTGATCAACCGTCGGTTTTAATATTTCACACAGTTCCCCTGTTTGATGGTATGTTTTATACAGCATGCGCCTAGTAAAAAAAAATATATATATATTTTTATTTACTATTACTGAAGAGTGTTAAAAGAACAGGTTCAATTTCCACCCCCACACACACCCTGGACTGCCCCCCCCCCCTCCCCCCACCCCCAAAAAAAAGTTCCAGATTCTCGCCGGAAGGTGAGTGAAGGAGTGAGCAAGTCGAGCAGGTTGAACGAATACGAGAAAGACTGTTGTTACTCTATATGAGGATCGGACGTTAAAAGCGAGTGAGTGACGAGAGATTGGAAAAACACCGATTTGATAAATACAGACAGTTCCTGATAACCCCCCCTCCCCCCAGTTTGTGCACAGATCACATCAACCGATACGTCCGGCCTCCCCGACGGATTTGGTGGCTGGGGGGAGGAGTGGGGGGGAGGTGTCCCTATCTGAGAGATGTCCGCGATCCGCAGAAGCAATATTTTTTTGTGTGTCCCTTCCAAGGAGCACACGTGACATTTACGGGTTATGGAGTTAGCGAGCGGAGAGGGGTGGAAATTGACCACCCTGTCGGGGGCAGAGACAACTTGAGATGGTGGGGGGAGAGGGGGGCACAGGGGTTGGGGTGGGGTCGAGTTATCAGGAATTAACTGTATATTCAAACATCTGAATTAGTTTGTTCTTACACATCTGTTGCAGTTATGATGTCTGAAGTTCCTAATTCCACCCTCCCTCCCTCCCTACCTCTCCTTCCCCCCCCGCCTCCCCCCCCCAATCGCGGACGGACGCAGACACCTGGGAACCGAGAGCGTTGAGAGATGTGGGGGCGAAGGGCGAGGAATTGGGATTAAAAGATTGGCAACGATTTAAAAAATAATAATAATAATAATAAACTGGCGGAAAAGGCTGGATGTGCTGAATGGCCTCCTCCTTTTCCTGTCATTTGAACTATCTCGGCTTACTGTCTTTGCGTTCGGAGGGAATTTGTCTTCCTCTGCCCCATCACACATGCGCTCGCGCACACATACGCACGCGCGAGAGAGAGCGAGTTTAATTCAACTCCCCTTTTCCCCGAGGATTGAGGCTGGGTTGGTTAACGCTGACTTGTCAGGCAGGGGACGGTCACGTAAGTGACTTGCGTTGGGGAATAAATCCCAGGCGACAACAAGAACAACCCGGATTATATCGGTGCCCCCCTTCTCCACGAGGTAGCGTCTGGGCGCGCTTAACAACGAGGGAGCGTGGTTCGGAAGGACAGACGGACGGGCTGGTGGGAGAAGAGAGAGACTTGAGATCGAGGTTCCGTTCGCTTCTCGAGTAGAGCCACGAGGACTTTCATTAAAGGGTTCCCCCCCCAAACCGAGTAGCTGGGAACTCAACGCGAAAGGATTGTAAAAAGCTTTTTATTGAAACGCACGCCCTCCCCCCCCCCCCCCCCACACACACACACACCTCCCAACTCACTCTAAATCTGTCGAGGTTTACTGGAGAGGCATTTGACGCTTTAAGTTTTTTGGAATAGCAATACAAACTCTGGCTTAAATACCACTCCCCAACTTGAGGTGTGACCCACTGAAAAATATCACAGCCTTGAGGGCCAAACGTGTCATGGCTATGATGTGATACTACACACCGCTCTCTCCTCATCACAGCCTTTTGTTACATCAGTTCACCGATCAAAGCATCTCGGGTGGGGGGGGTGGGTGTGGGTGGGTGCGGTGTTGGGTGAGAGTGGGGGTGGGGGGGGAGGGCAAAAAACATCGACTCTTACCTGAGACTCGAGAGAGGAGAAAGAAAATAACAGCTCAGGACAGCAACCAGAGAAGCGTCAACGCATCAACGACAACAACAACGACGAAAAAAGGTACTTTTGTTTGAACGCCCCTGTTTGCTTGAAATAATAATTTCAATCCTAAATCCTGGCGGCGTTTGACACAGCGCCTCGTCACGTGGTCGAGACGTCTCGAGGCGCTTGACGGGATATACAGCGTGTCCGGTGAAGCTTTGAGACGTCTCACCCACTGCTACGAAGTTTGGGCGTTGCTGCTACGAAGTTGTTGCTGCGACAAGCTGCCGTAACAAACGCAGGGATTACTCTCATCGTCGCGTGAGGCGGTTGCGACGTTGAGCGTGAAGTTAAACTGCGGGGGCTTGGCCTCTTGTGAGTTGAAAATGCCGTCCTGAAATCTCTTGCTTTTCTCCCAATTTGCCGGGCCGGTGCCGCGGTGGCTGCTCCAATGGAAATGCAGCGGATTTAAGTGGCCTTCGTTCCCATTCCCGGTCGTTCCCATTTCGTTTCCCGACACTGGGGAGGGGACAGCCGCTCCGGCTGACACTCCTGGTATTGTGCGAGAGACACGGTGCGTGTGTTAATTAACAACAACAGCACAATTGCACTTGTACAGCGTCTTCCACGTCGGGAGGATGTCCAAAGCGCTGAACGGTCAATTAAATTGTTCACCTACAGAGACGTACGGTGCTAGGAAAGGTGAGGAGGGGGTGGTCGAAGAGGAGAGTGCTATATCCTGCCTTTACCCACTCCCTCGCCTCCTTCAAGGCCCGTTTCAAGACCTTCTTCTTGGGCGCGCCTTCGGTCAACCCTCCTACCACCGCACCTCCCCTTAATCTTGCGTTTGATACAGCGCTCTTCAGGTCTTATCGACGTCTCAAAGCGCTTCACAGAACACACCGTAAGTGAATCGACTGTGTGTTTGTGGGCGAAACGCGGCAGCCGATTGCGCACAGGCAGCGTCCCCCCCCCCCCCCCACAAACAGTCGTGGATTGAAATGATCAATTTTGTTATTGTGGTTTTTTGGGGACGGATTATTATTGGGCGTTTGTGTGTGTGTGTGTGTGGTGTGTGTGTGTGTGTGTGTGTGTAGAGAAAGGAAACTTGCCCAAGGTTGCCCTGGCCTGCCTGATTCGAACCACAGGTCTCTCACGCTCGCGAGGCGAGTGCTCTAACCGCTGAGCTACTCCCCTTATCTTCCAGGTGGCGAGTTCAATCTCTTGTCCTTTGATCAGCGAGGACAGGCGGCGAGACAGAGAGAGAGAGAGAGAGAGAGAGAGAGAGAATCCCGTGAGTTCGACCGCAAAAGTTATCTGGGAGACGATGCTGGCGGAGAGAGGAGCGCAGGACAGCCGAGGAACATGGAGGCGCTGACCGGAGAGGGCGGACAGAGGGAAAGCCAAGGAGACAACCGGGCGCCTGCCCTCCACCGTCCGTAACTGGCCAAGATGCTTTCAGGCTGAAGCGATGGATGAGGACAACGTCAGGGTCCCCTCCTCCTCCTCCTTCTCCTCCTCCTCCTCCTCCTCCTCCTCCTCCACTCGTCTGTCGATCTTCGTGGCAACCTGAACCCCGACTTCTCCAAGGAGCTGCTGTGCTACATGCTGAAGGACCTGATCGCCTCGGCGGGCGTCACCCTGGAGAGGCGCGACGTGGAGGTCTTCAAGAAGCACAGGCGGGCGCACGCCTTCGTCAGGCTCAAGAAGCCGGGCGAGTTCCGGGACGTCCTCGATCGGCTACAGAAGCCCGGCATCCTGGAGCTCGCCAACATGAAGGACTTGGCGATCAGGGGCAAAACTCTCAAAGTGGCCAAGGACATGCGAGACTTCTCCGAATACACCAAGGACTCCTCCGATAAGGTAACGGCCGTGAGGGTGTGTGTGTGTGTGTGTGTGTGTGTGTGTGTGTGTGTCTGTGGGGTGAGGTTCTCCTCATCATCCAAAGGATCCAATTCAAGATCCCGGTCCTCCACAACCTCGCCCCCTGCCCTACATCCGTGACCTTCTAACTAACCCCCCCCCCCCCCCCTTACCAACCTGCCCCCCCCCCCCACCCCCCCCACCCCCTCCCCTCCCTCCACTGAGCAGGCTCCAGACTGCTCCACGTCCCCCAGCCCGCCTGCCCCGCTCCGTCCCCACGGTGACTGTCCAGCACCTCCTATTTTATTGTTGTTGTGTGTGTTGGTGTGAGAGTGTGTGTTTGTGTATTTGTGTGTGTGTATTTGTGTGTGTGTGTGTGTCTGTGTGTGTGTGTGTGAGTGTGTATTTGTGTGTGTGTGTGTGTGTGTGTGTGTGTCTGTGTGGTTTTCATGGAAACAAAACCCAATCGCGGCGTTCGTGCCGAGGTAAATAAGCAACGAAAGTGCAATGACTTACACGTCTGTCTCTTCCCTCCCTCCCTCCCTCCCTCCCTCCCCTCCCTCCCCTCCCTCCCCTCCCTCCCTAGGGCAGTCCGGCCGAGGTTTCCAAAAGCGCGGCGCCGAGCGCCAGGAAGCGGCCGGAGGCGGTTGCGGGGGGGGGGGGGGGGGGCCGCTGGCCAGGCTCTCGCTGCGGCCGCCGCCGCTGGCGGACGGGTCGGCGGTGGCCGTGGGGGGGGGGGGGGGCCCCCCTGACCTGCACCAAGTCGGACAGCGCCATCATGGGGGGCGAGATCGCGGGCCAGCGGCGGCTGTTCTTCGGCGAGCGCGTGGGCAGCGAGACGCGCAGCGTGGAGTTCAAGCGCGGGGGCGGCGAGTACGTCAACCTGGCCCTGAAGCACCACATCCGCAAGTACGCCTGCGCCTTCCTCAACAGCGAGGGGGGCAGCCTGCTGGTGGGGGTGAACGACGACGGCACGGTCTGCGGGGTGGAATGCACGCACAGGGACGAGACCGGATCCGGCTCATGGCCGACTCGGTGCTCAAGGGCTTCCGGCCGCCGCTCTTCCCGGGATCCTACAGCGTCCACTTCATCCCCGTGGTGAAGGACGGCAGCTCGGGCCTCTTCCTGAAGGTGGTCCGCTGACCGTCCGGGTGCCCAAGAAGGAAGGGGACGTGCTGCTCTACGAGACCGACCAGGGAGAGGTCTACGTGCGGCGGGATGGGAGCGTCCAGGGCCCGCTCTCGGGCAGCTCCATACAGGAATGGTGTCGGCAGGTGAGTGAGCTCGCCGCAACGCGCTCGTCTCCGGGATTGTCCCCGTCCGCTTCCGCCCGAAAACATCCGGTGGGGTTTCCCGCTCGCCTTAGCCACCCGCCCCGACCCCCCCCCACCCCCTCAACCCTCCCCCCCCCCCCCCCCCCCCCTCGCGCCCTCCCCCCCCACCCCTCTCTCTCTCTCTCCCGGAGCCCCACTTCCACGGCTGTTTGTGGGGGACGCTGCTGCTGCTGCGTTCTCTGTCTGTGTGTGTGTGTGTGTGTGTGTGTGTGTGTGTGTGTGTGTGGTTGGGTGGGGGGTACACGATAATGTTGAAAATTTAACAAAGGGTAACATCACTTCTCAAGAGCGTTTGACAGAATATACTGTCCAAGTTAATGTCTGACTGTATATTTGTGGGGAATCCGAGGCCTGTAGCTCAAGTGGTTAGCGCACCGCCCTCGCTCGCAGATTCCTTACTCCTCACACCTCCGTTTACCTGGCAGTAGTAGGGACCCTGTTGTAAGCCGATTGACGATCGCTTTCCGGAATAATAATCCCCCCTCCCCTCATTTACATTTTAAAATTGCGTGATTTGGCTTTCAACGCAGTCAGTAGTCACTTAACTGTGTGTGTGTGTGTGTGTGTGTGTGTGTGTGTTTCCCTCCCTCTCCCTCAGAAATGGACGCGGAAATCAAGAAGTTACAGGACAAGATGGACTCCTGGTGAGGGAGGAGCAATGCCTGCAGGAAAAAACTCCGTCAGAAGCAACAATCCATCGTTGAGCTCCAGCAAAACCAACAGGACACGGACCCCACGCCCTCTCGGAAAGCTTCGGTATCCCATCTCTGCTGTGTGATGTGAATCGCCCTCTACCCCGTCTCTCGCCTCCCCTCCCTCCTCGCCACGCCACCCTCCCCCACTACAACGCTGGTAGAGAAGACCGCCCACTCGTTGAACGTTTCCGATTGAACATCGCCCGGGAATTGGACTGTAATCCAAGCTGCTCGCAAGTTACACCTCAATAAACTCTTTGCTGTCCTGACCCCCTCCGATCCATCTCGGCCTGATTTTTAAGGGTGGTTGCGATGGGTCTCGGCGTGATTATGACCTGGGCTGCAAGGAGGGACTTTTTATCTGAGGTCTTCAGTATGTAGCGGGATTCAGTTAGTTAGTTGGTTAGTGCCCCTCACCCCTGCTCGGGTCCCGACCTGACAGTTCAGGGCCTTGGCCGTCCTCCCAACGTGAAAGGCGCTCTATAAATGTAATTTTGTTGTTGTTTTAGTTAGTTAGTTTGTTAATCAGGTAGGTAGTTAGTTGGGTGGTTGATCGGTGGGTTAGTTAGTTGGTTGGTTAGTTAGTTAGTTGGTTAGTAAGTCCGTCTGTGAGCCTTGCAATAATAATCCTAGCCTTTGATACAGCTCTTTTCATGTCTCTGGACGTCTCAAAGCGCTTCACAGAATATACTGTAAGGTGAACTGACTGTATATTTGTGGGCGAGACGCAGCAGCCAATTGCGCACAGCAGCGTCCCCCACAAACAGCTGTGGACTGAGTGACCAATTTCTTATCTTTTTTTGAGGGATTACTATCGGGCGTGTGGAGTAAGGAAACTTGACCCAAGGTTTCCCCCTGACCTGCCGGGAATCGAACTCGGGTCTTTCACTTGCAAGGAACTTGCTCTAACCGTTGAGCTGCAGGGCTCCCTGCTATCATCAGCCTCCTGTGCATTTGATCTCTTAGAGAAATGACCAGTGGTTAGTACTGGACTTGCTGTATTTCCCGACGTGAAAGACGATATATAAATGTTAAGTTGTGGTATGTGTGTGTGTGTGTGTATGGATGGGGAGGTGGGTGAGTAAATTTGCTTCCAAACTTAAGCCTTCACACATTAAAACGGTGCTCAAATAATCTTAATTTCTCCCATTAATTTATTTGAAAATCACTCAAGTCAGGCAATATTGCTCTCTTCATAATATGTATAAAAACATGTACAGTAGTTACATTTTTCACACGGGATCAAGTCTGCCGCTCTCCCATCTCAAGGTTTGCTTCCGAGGAGGTGCGTTGAGTGAGAGAGAGATGTCATTTATACAGTGTGTGTGTGTGTCTTTCTTATCCTTGCATCTGATAAAGCACCTTTCACACCAAGGCGAAGGGAGAAATGTGTATTTGTAGGCACTTGGTGGCATCCACTTTGACCAAGGCAACGTCCCACAAACAGCCACAAAGCGAAAGCTCCTTTGTCTCTCTCTCTCTCTGTCCTCGCCCCTAATTGATTCTAATATAGCTCTTGAAAAGAGCTATCTTAAATATTTAGATCTCAAAGCTTGAGCGAGAAGACCAATGTGATTGAAACGTCCCCCGCCCCCCCCGTTATAACTGTCTAAATTTATGGAGTCAAAATACTGTTGTATAACAAGGGTGGGGGGGGAGGCGACAACAGCTTGCAATTTATATAGCGTCCCTCAAACAGGGTATTGCTTGACAGTGGCGGAGCGCGATGCCAAGCCAGGGGGGAGGGAGACATCCGCAGGCCGGAGGGGGGGGGGGGGGGAGAGAGGAAATGCTCTATTCAGTGTCTCCTCACACCGCCTTTTGTCTAATGTTTACCGAGGGCTTTCGGGGATTGAACGCTGGGTTGTTGGGAGTTACACAGTACAATGTGATCATGTTTCCTTCTCCTCCGTTCCGACCGGATTCTCGTATGTGTGTGTGTGTTTTTATTCTACTTCCAAATACAGGTAGACCCACCTCGCTTAACGTCGACTTTGAAGCGAAAAGTCCTTAAGCGAATACATATTTTCCCACAGGAATGAATGTCAAAACGGAGTTAGGTTCTTGTGGAATATTTTCCGTCAAAATTTTCATTACACTCACTCCCTGACTATCTCTCCCTGGCTCACTCACTTGCTCGCTGCTGGTCTCACTCTCACTGGCTCTCTCTCTCTCTCTCTCGCTGCCAACCTGGCTCACTCCCAGATCCTATAATTCCATTGTGCCCCCTTTCTACCCGCTGGCGAACGACATAACAGTGAGCGTCGCAACGTTAAACGAATACACGCTCCCAATGTATCAGCAACGTGATAACGAAAGAACGTGAACCGAGGCGATTTTAAACAGGGTCTATACCTACACTCTGATAGTCACTTGCATTTGGAAATTTCGCCCAAACTAACCAATATATATTATACCCTCAAACCAAAGTAAATCAAAGTAGCCATGATCCAGCCGTATGGCTTGACAATATTACAGCAAACATTTAAATACATCCCTAAAAAAACAAACACAAATCCGCTCAAGTGGTAAGTACCCGCCCGATAAGGTAATACTGCAAGGATCAAATATATAGTGTCGCAAAAATATTCTAAGTTCCACAACTCGGCAGAAATTCAGCAATGACCTGAATAAAACAAAAAGTGAGAGAGCATTTTAGAGCAGACTTTAACTAGATCGACCATTTCAGCCACACGCCCTTCTTAACGACTCAGTGGAAACGCGGCAGGAATTCTGACGAGGGGAAGGGGCAGTAAAGAAATCTTTACCGAGCGCAAATTTGAGTACCAGTCAAAATCGGGTCGGAATTGCGTCAAATTGGGTCAGATTTGAGTAGAAATTTGGATCGCATTTAAGTACAAATTGGAGTACAAGTCAAAAGTATCTAGTGAGAGAGAGACAGAGAGAGACAGACATACACCACACAAGGTGGGAGATTCTGGATTGAATCCATGTAGACACCTGCATAGACATGAAACTTTTTTAGGGCAGGTTGGTGCCCACTGAGCAGAGAGGTCTATAAATGGTATTAATGTGTCACTGAGCTAGGGGGGGAGCAAAGCCACAGAGGTCTTTTGAAAGGTGAGGGCGAGGATTTTGAACCCTACCCTCCGAGGGGGATGAGGAGTCAGTGGAGCCGGGCGAGGGTGGGTGTGATAGACTTGCTGCGGGAGAGGACGTGAACTGCGGAGTCCTGGACGATTTGCAGCTGGCGGAGGGAAGAGTCGGGAAGGCCGACAAGCAGGGAATCAATCCTCCGCTCCCACCAACGGCGCCCCCGAAACTTCGGAACTCCCTCCCTCCCTCAATCGACCCCTTCTCCTCAACTCCCTCCTTCCCTCCCCCCTGGCTCGGCCTCGGGTCCTGAAGCTCTGCGAGACGCCGCCCGGTGTGTGGACGCTATATAAACGGCAAGTTGCTGTTGTGGTGGTTGTCGCGGATTGAAAAATGACCCAATTTTACGAAGTGATCGCTGGTTGTTACTCGGGCGTCTCTCAAGTTGCCGATGGGACTATTATTACTCGGCTTTGACGGCCTTTGCATCCCTTGTGCCGATGGCTACCGTCAGCGGACTGCGCTTTCAATCGCTGGGAACTTACCAGTCAAAAAGTTACTCGTGTAGTGAGATGGAAGGCAGTTTTAAGTCAGCGATTTCGGAATCTGGGGAACTGCTGCCGCTATGATCACTGTACGTATCCCTGGAGAGAAAAAAGTACACACACACACATACATACACAGAGCACATTATTACCCAGATGAATCCTTGCCTTTCGATTTGTTTTATGATTTGTTTCTCTCTCTCTCTCTTCGGTCGGCTGGGTGTCTGACACACGCGGAAACCAGCCGCAGTCTACACGTCGGAGAATCAGACCACCTGAACAAGTCGAGGATCAGTCCGTGTTCGCTCAGTGAATGCGTGTCTGTTTTCGGTTTTTTTCTTGAATGGCATTAATCCCCAAAATGTACCCAGCCACACAGGTCGGCCGCGCCACTTACTGCACTATTATATTATACAATGATAATCTCTGCGTTTGATATTGTGCTTTTCACGTCTTCTAGACTGTGTCTCAAAGCGTTTCGCAGGCTACACTGTGAAGTGAATCGATTGTGTATTTGAGGGCGAAACGCGGCAACCGATTGCGCACTGCAGCGTCCCCCACAGAAACGGTGGTGGTTTGAAATGACCAGTTTTTATGATTGTATTTTTTTTGAGGGATTGTTATCAGGCGTGCATGCGCGCGCGTGTGTGTGTGTGTGTGTGTGTGGGGTAATAAAACTTGCCCAAGGTTTGGCCCTGACCTGCCTGGATTGGAACACAGGTCTCACAGCTTGTAAGGCGAGTGGCTCTAACCACTACAGGAAAGCAAGCGAAACGAGGCGGGCGATTGCGCACAGCAGCGTTTACCCCTCCCCCTCTCCACAAACAGTCGCGGATTGAAATGTCGCAAATTTTACCAAGTGTGCGATGGACCTGGTGTGGTTCGGGAGGGAGTCTCTCAAAGTTATTACCTGGGTGACAGCCTGCATCCCTTTTGCAAATAGCTCTGAAGCTTTCCCGCAGCGGCCAGCAAGAGGCCGAAATAAGGGGGCGAAGGCTTCATGGGCCTCGAGGTGAACTCTGGGTGATACTGAACGCCAACAAAGTATGGGTGATCTGCAATAAGGAGCACATTTGTTTGGACCAGCAACGGTAACAATCAACACAACACACAATTACACTCGTAGCCACACTTTTAACGTCGGCAGGACGTCCCAAGGCGCTGGACAGTCACTGTGTTTCAGACCCGAGCTGGAGGGGGGGGGGGGGGGAGCGGGGATTGGGGAGGGCGGAGGGAACTGGGTGGGGATTTGGGGTGACCCGACGGGACCCCCAAAGGGGAGGGCTTTGAGGCAGGATTTGGAAGTAGGACAGTGGGGGGGGGGAGAGAGGCGGAGGGATTGTGAATTATTCTAATAATCATAATAATCTTTGCGTTTGATGCAGCGCTTTTCACGTCCCATCGACGTCTTAGCGCCTCACAGAATACACTGTCAAGTGAATTGACTGTACAATCTGTGGGGGAAACGCGGCAGCCAATTGCGCACATCAGCGTCCCCCACAAACAGCCGTGGATTGAAATGACTAATTTTATCGTTGTTTTTTTTTCTTGGATGGATTATTATTAGGCGCGCGTGCGTGTGTGTGTGTGTGTGTGTGTGTGTGTGGGCAGTAAGGAAACTTGCCCAAGGTTTCGCCCTGACCTGCCTATAAATACTTATGGGCGAAATGTGGAAGCCAATTGCGCAGTGTCCCCGCAAACAGTCGTGGACTGAAGTGGCCAATTTATTATTGGTGCGAACGAACGGCAGACTGCGAATGCTCTCCACCAGTGCTCTTGACTGTAAGACGCGGCTGTATTTTCCAATGGGATTTGTGGCGTTTCGCTTGGTCGCTCACCGTCCAGTTCGATTATCTCCATCCGTTCTCCCTCCACGTCCTGCCCAACAAATCGGAAGCCCTTCTCCTCAAAGTTGTTTCTCAGCTCAGGGTTCACCTGGAATCCGACCGTCCATGTGCGGAGAAGGGCGAGAGCAACGTCAGTTATTAGCCATATAACTCATGGCTCCAAACCACAACGATAGTAACAAAGCGATACTTGTACAGCGCCTTTCCCGTCAGGTGGACGTCCCAAGGCGCTGGACAGTCATTGTTTCAGACCCGAGCTGGGGTCAGGGTCGGGGACGGGGAGGGTGGAGGGAAAAAGAAGGGGGGAGTGGGGGGGGGCGGGTCGGACGGACGGACTGAAAGTTTCTTGACTGATGCCACGAACCGTCAGGAAATATTCAACGGAGGAACATTTATTTGGTTGGCCAACCAAAGAGCTTGGGTCACAACTGATCAAGAGGGTCGTTGTCCCTCTAGACACGGGGGAAACTCCCCATTGCATTGAGTCATTTTATGGGATCTTTGCCTGAACTGAAGAGGCACAGACTGGAACCCTACAAGAGGTGATGGGCCACTGCCTGAGTTAGGTTGATACGTATGACCTGACCTGACCTGGTAGATAGTGCGCTCTTACAACAACTTGCGTCTGTATAGTGTCCCCGAGCGCTTAGAGAGCGACAGAGGGCGAAACATCTGTGATGACGGCGAACGCGGGTGTGATCTGTACCTCGTAGCGATGTCTGTGACGCTCCTCAACATAGTCCTGAACTCCGTAAAGCCTCCCTGTGTGTCAGAGAGAGGGGGGAAACCAGCAACGAGTCAATAAATAATTCAAGTCTCCCAGGCGTCTCAAAGCGTTTCACAGAGCACACTGTAAAGTGAATTGACGTGTGTATTTTTGTGGGCGAAACGCGAGGCGAAGGGAGTGAGTTCCAGAGTCTCGGGGCGTAGTGGCTGAAGGCAAGGCCGCCGATGGTGGAGCGGAGGATTCGGGGTGGGGGAGGGGGGGGACGGAGGAGGAGGGAGCCAGTTAAAAGAAATAAATAGCCTCTTACTTAACACTGAATTGGAATCTTTGAGTATCGTTCTCCGCTTGCCGAGTCTCATGGTTCCTCCCATTTCTCCAGGATTGTGCTCTGGCATGTCAATCACCTGCAGATTTCCATTTCAACCAGTCAAATAATAATAATAATAATAATCCTCGCATTTGATATGACGCTTTTCACATCTTATCAACGTCTCAAGGCGCTTCACAGAATATACTCGAAAGTGAATTGACTGTATATATTTGTGGGCGAAACGCGGCAGCCGACTGCGTACAGCAGCGTCGCCCCCCCCCCCCCCCACATAAACAGCCGTGGATTGAAAATGACCAATTTTATTACTGTGTTTTTTTTTGTTTGGAGGGATTATTATTAGACGTGTGTGTGTGTGTGTGGAGTAAGGAACGTAATTTTGTAATGTATATTGTATTGTCCGATACATGTGTGTGTCTTGTGGAATACTCATTCCACAACACAGCACACACAACACTGGGTTAAAATCAATAAATAAGTTTGTTTTAACGTCTGAGATTTACATTAAATTTCATCCAAGATATCATTACAATAAACCTTGCATGTGATATCGCGCCTTACCACCTCTTCAAGTCAAAGCGCGTCACAGAATATACTGCAAAGTGTAGTGACTGTGTGGTTGGCGGGCCAAAGAGATAAAAACGCACATTTCTAAGATGGAACTTAAATCGCTGACTCCACCTGACGTACTCACCACTGGGTGGCTTGTAGACGGATCAAATTCAGTAGAATTCGCATCTGCAAGAAGATCACATTAGAATCACGTAAGAATCCACAGATAGAGGATTCAGCCATTCGGCCCAACTAATAATGATAATAATCCTTGCATTTGATAGAGCGCTGTTCACATCTTATCGACGTCTCAATGCTCTGCACAGAATATACTGTAAAGCGAATTGACTGTATGTTTCTGGGCGAAACGCGGCAGCCAATTGCGCCCAGCAGCGTGCCCACAAACCAATTTTATCACTGTGTTTTTTTTTGGGGGGGAGCGGGGAGGGATTGTTATTAGGCGTGTGTGCGTGGAGTAAGGAAACTTGCCCAAGGTATCGCCCTGACCTGCCTGGATTCGAACGCGCAGAATGCACAGGCACAGCACGTGCGGAATTGGAAGGTTTACTGGGACTCCTGCGTTAAGTTACCGGGAAATTGTAGTGAAAGCGAGAGAGGTTGGCGTCGCAGTTTAACAACGGGCTCGAGCCCTCACCTAACCATCCGAGGACGTTCCGTGCAAACTCCACGACAGCCAGCTGCATTCCCAGACACACACCTAGAGAGCACGGGCAGCTCAGTTATAATATCCTTAATACAGTATAACACTAATAATCCATTTAATACAACGACTTTCACGTTAGGAGGCTTCCCAAATGGTTACCCAAATTGGAAATAATCCTTGCCTTCGATACAGCGCCTGTTAATAATAATAAAAACCCTGGCATTTTGATATAGCGGCTTTTCACATCTTGTCGACTTCTCAAAGCGCTTCACGGGACATACTGTAAAGTGAATTGACCGTACATTTGTGGGCGAAACGCGGCAGCCAATTGCGCACGGCAGCGTCCCCCCACACAGACAGCCGTGGATTGAAACTGACCAATTTTTTTTTATCATTGTGGTTTTTTCTTTGGACGGATTATTATTAGGCGCGAGGAGTAAGGCAACCCTGCCCAAGGTTTCGCCCTGACCTGCCTGGATTCGAACACAGGACTCACGCTTGTAAGGCGAGCGCTCTAACCGCTGAGCTACAGGAGATTAAGGCGGAAATAACACCAGGGAATAACCACAAAGGCTGCGCTAATTATACAGGTTTGTTGTGCAAATCAAAACGAGCAGCGTGGCTCAGTGGCTCAGTGTGACTAATCACAGTCTTGAACTTACCCAAGAACGGCTTCTTCTGTTTTCTGGCCCAAGAAATGGCAAGAATCTTGCCCTCTGTGCCCCTGATCCCGAAGCCCCCGGGCACCAAGATGCCACTGAAGGGAGCAAACAGTGGAGAGTTGAGCGGCCGGCAACACCACACCATCACCACCACAACAACAACAAAATGACACTTGTCGAGTGCCTTTCACATCAGGACGGCGTCCCAAGGTCACTGTGTCAGTCCCGAGCTGGGAACGGAGGGGGGGAGGGGGGGAGGGGGACGAGGGGATGGAAGGGTGGGGGGGGTGGAGGGAGGGCGCTATATAAATCCAAGTTGTTCATTGAATCGTAGAACCTTACGGCACAAAAGGAGGCCATTCGGCCCATCGAGTCTGTGCCGGCTCTTTAAAAAGAGCAACTGAATCGCATTCCCCAGCTCTCTCTCTCTCTCTGCCCATTACCCCGCAAACCCGTCCTCCACGAATAAACGTCTCTCTTTTGAAAGTTGTTATCGAATCGGCCTCCCACCACCTTCTCAGGCAACGCATTCCAGATTCGAACGGCGTGCCGAGTGAAAACATTTCTCCTCAGCCTCCCCTCTGCTTCTTTTTGAAAACTATTTTAAATCTCTGACCAGGAGTGGAAACAGTTTTTCCCTGTCTACTCTGTCGAATCCCCTCATGATCTTGTTGTTGTTGTATTGAGGTATGTCCAGTTACTTACTGAGAGCTGCACAGATTTTGCCAGGCCTCATGGTACTGAACAGGATCCTCCTGCTGTGTGGCGTATTCCAAATCCGCTGAGTCAATATACTGCACCGAACGAGAGAGAGAGAGAGAGAGAGAGAGAGAGAGAGAGATGTATCGAGGTGAATGTTTATTGCCCACATTAATTACATTAATCGGTTCAGAGAGAGAGAGAGGGAGAGTTGAAACCAAAGCGTAGAGTTTTGGAAAGAGAGAGAAAGTGAGAAAATGCAGAATAATAATAAATAATAATAATACTAAGAATCCAGGTATTTGTTATAGAGCCTTATCACAACAACACAGTTACATTTGTACAGCGTATGTCATGTCGGAAGGACGTGCCAAGGATCTTCGAGGCGTCTCAAAGCGCCTCACCGAATACACTGTGAAGTGAACTGGCTGTACATTGTGTGGGCAAAATGATGAGAGAGAGAGAGGAAAGGAGGAAGAGTGAAGAAAAAGAAAATGGGAGAGGAGACACAGGCGAGTGTGCAAACCCTCAAAAAAGGAGAGGACAAGAGTGAGCGAGAGAAAGAAAAACAACAACAACAAAATTACACTTGTATAGATAGTGTCTTTCACGTCAGGAGGACGTCCCAAGGCGTGGGAGATCAAGAGAGAGAGAGGTTGCAAGCCATGGCTGCTTTGGGATTTAATAATAATAATAATACTTGCATTTGGTATAGCGCTTTTCATATCTTATCGACGTCTCAAAGCGCCTCACGGAATATACTGTAAAGTGAATTGACTGTATAGTTGTGGGCGAAACGCGGCAGCCAGTTGCGCACAGCAGCGTCCCCCACAAACAGTCGTGGGTTGAAAATGACCAATTTTATCATTGTTTTTTTTGGGGGGACGGATTATTATTAGGCGTGTGGAGTAGGGAAACTTGCCCACGCTTCCGCCCTGACCTGCCTGGATTTGAACACAGCTCTAACCACTGAGCTACAGCTTCTAACTTCAGCAAACGCAGAGCGGGAACACCAAAGCTATTAAGCAAACGCTTCCACACGAACAAGTTCTGTGATTCTCACCTTCACATCGAGTTTCTGGTTGATCGCCAGAGCCGAGTGTTCCAAGGCCTTGATGACGGAGGCGTAGGAATCTGAGAGTTTCGTGTACTTCCCAACCAACGCTATGGAACACGTTTCTAACGTGCGATCATACCTGGTTGGTGGGGAGGGAGGGAGGGAGGGAGGGAGGGAGGGAGGGAGGGAGGGAGGGAGGGAGGGAGGGAGGGAGGGAGGGAGGGAGGGAGGGAGGGAGGGAGGGAGGGAGGGAGGGAGGGAGGGAGGGAGGGAGGGAGGGAGGGAGGGAGGGAGGGAGGGAGGGAGGGGGAGGAGAGGAGAGAGACAAGAGAGAGTGAAGAAATTATCGTTCGGTGAAAGGATAGAGAACCATGTCGGTCAGTTCCTACACAAAATGACAAAGCCCAACAGACTGCGCGAGCTTTAAATCTGAGGA
This sequence comes from Hydrolagus colliei, assembly GCA_035084275.1. NCBI lineage: Eukaryota > Metazoa > Chordata > Chondrichthyes > Chimaeriformes > Chimaeridae > Hydrolagus > Hydrolagus colliei. The sequence goes on along the minus strand of CM068763.1, from coordinate 10,474,296 downwards.
AAACCAATGTGTTTTTTATACAATAAAGAAAGAAACTTAAATATCAACTAGAATCGAGTTAATCTCAACGTGTCCAGCGGGTGAAATGAGAGGCTCTAATCAAACGCATTATTATCATCATTATTATTATTATCACAGTTGGGTCTCAAAGTGCTTCACATGATTTGTTTTACTGTAAAGTGAAGTGATAAGATTTGGCCCCCAGGTTACCCCCAGATTTCTTCTCTCTCTCTCTTTCTCTCTGTAATAAACAGAGCGTCGGAGCACAGGTGTCCTGTAGCTCGGTGGTCAGAGCGCTCGCCTCACAAGTCTGAGACCTGTGTTCGAATCCAGGCAGGTCAGGGCCAAACCTTGGGCAAGTTTCCTTACTCCCCACCCCCCCACCCCCCACACGCATACACACACACGCATACACGCGCGCATACACACGCCTAATAATAATCCCTCCAAAAAAATAAAAATAAATTGATCATTTCAATCCACGGCTGTTTGTGGGGGGACGACGACGACCACTGCTGTACGCAATCGGCTGCCGCCTTTCGCCCACAAATACACAGTCGATTCGCTTGACAGTGTATTCCGTGAAGCGCTTTGAGACACCGTCTAGAAGACGCGAAAAGCGCTGTATCAAATGCGAGGATTATTATTATTATTACAGCAGACGCCGGTGTGCCTGTACCTATCTGCCATCTCCTTCCACTTGGTCAGCAATCTCCGCGGTCGAGTCTGGATCTGGAGGTTGAGCCTCTGCCTAAAATACTCCACCACCCCTTCCGCCTCGAGCAAGAGAGGGACTCGGTAAAGGGAACAGACATCGTGCACGCAAATCACCTGGAACCCAAACAACACCCACGGTTGAAACCACCGGCGAAGGATTTCACCTGACAATCGCCGTCCTCGCGCGCGATGCCACGACCCGTGAAGTCAGGAGGACGCCTCGACACTTTAGATAAGTCACTGCAGGCACTTGGTTTCAGGGAAAGAGCGGGGCGGGGGGGTGGGGGGGGGGGGGGTGGAGGGGGTAGTTAGGCTGGGAGTTGGGAAAGTTGACGGAGAGAGTTGGGAGGGCGGCGGAAGGCACGGTCGAAGAGGTGGGTCTTGAGACCGGCCTTGAAGGAGGCGAGGGAGGGAGGGAGGGAGGCAAAGAGACTGTGGGATGGAGTTCCAGAGTGTGTTGGGGGGTGGGTGGCAAAGAGGCTGAAGGCCTGTCCAACTAATGGCAGGGTGAGGGACACAGAGCGGCTGGAGCCCGCTGAACGGAGGGGGTGGGGAGGTTCATAGGGGTGGGGAACGGCAGGTCGGAGAGGTGGTGGCGGGGGGGTGGGGGGGGAGAGGGGGAAGGGAGGCAAGGTCGTGAATCTAGGTCACCGCCCCCCCCCATTCCTGGCAGTCGTAAGCACGAGATCGATCACATCCCCAAACTGTACCTGAAGATACTGAACACCAAAGCGATGTGTCTCACCTGCTCAGGCTCCACGTGGCAGAACATGGAGATCTTTTCCTTGACGGACTTCTCCATGGGAGTCGAACAGCGACAGACAATCTGCACGGGAGGATCGGAGAGGGATTGCTATCGAAAGGGTCGCCCGAAACAGCTCACCCGCCTACGTTGCTATTTGCCCAACGTCGAGCCGATCGCTCAAAGCCACGAGCGGAGGTGAGACGAGGGGAGTGTGTCGCGTAAATAGGCTCGCGTGGAGCGCCTCTCACATCAGGAGGACGTCCCGAGGCTTTGGGGGACAGTCACCGTTTCAGACCCGAGCTGAGGACGGGAGGGAGAGGGGAGGAGGAGGGGGGTGGGGGAGGCGGATCAGGCGTTAACGAGGCAAGGCAGGAATCGGCGCGTCTCACTCACCAGATCTGGTGACAGCCCCAGTCCTCTCAGCTCCCGAACGCTGTTCTGCGTGGGTTTCGTCTTCTGTTCTCCCGTGGCGTTCGGCTGAAAGGAGACACGCATCTATATTGCAGTGTATCGGGATGTAACGTTAGGCGGCAGAACTGAAATAAGAGCCTCAATTGTAACAAGAGTCTTGGACTGCCAGAGGTGGCGAAGCGAGAGCGGCTCTCACCTGAGGCACTAAGCTGACGTGAATGTTACAGAAGTTCTCCTTTTTGGCCTTGAACTGGAACTGCCGGAAAGCTTCAATGAAGGGCATACTCTCAATGTCCCCAACGGTGCCCCCCAGCTAAACACACAGAGAGAGAGAGACAGAGAGACAGAGAGAGAGCCTGGTTAGATCCAAACAACCCGGTCTAGGTAGGCCAGGGCGAAACCTTGAGCACGTTTCCTCACTCCACACACACACGCGCACACACACACACACGCACACACACACACACACGCGCACACACACACACACGCACACACACACACACACGCGCGCGCCTAATAATAATCCCTCCTCCCAAAAAGTTGGGGGGTTTAACCCCTGGTTTAAGGGGGTGTTAGGCGAGACGTACCTCGATGACACAGACCTCGGGCTCCACACCGTCGGGCTCCACTGGGATAAGCGCTTGGCGGACGACCCACTCCTGAATGGCGTCGGTGATGTGGGGGACGACTTCGAGGGGAGGAAACGCGACAGCAATGGGTTAAGTGTGCAAACGTTTCGACGGTGGAGTTAGAGAAAAACAAGCTTCACTGACAACAACGTGAATCACCAGCGTTGGATCTCGCGAACCTTAGCACGTCTTCGAGACGCCTCAAGAGCGTTTCAACGATAATCCCTGCGTCTGATGGAGCGCGTTTCGCGTCCTCTAGACTGCGTCTCAAAGCGCTTCGCGGAGTACACTGTAAAGGGAATTGGCTGTTTACTGCGGACGAAAACGCGGCAGCCAATCGCGCACAGCAGCGTCCCCCACAAACAGTCATTGGTTTGAGTGACCAAATTATTATTTTTGAGGGATTATTATCAGGTGTGTGTGTGTGTGTGGGTGGGTGTTGGAGTAAGGAAACTTGCCTACGGTTTGCCTCTGAATCGAACCCAGATCTCTCGCTTGTAAGACGAGCGCTCTAACCACTGAGCTACAGGGACTTCCGCAAGAAACCACTGAGCTCCAAGCGTCGACTTTAGCGAGCGAGACGTACAGTAGTGACTTTGCATTTTTACTGACGGAGGAGGCGGCAGCCAGCGCGTGCAGCGCAAGGGAGAGCCACTTACCTTGTACAGTTTTGCCCAAGTAATCTCCTTTGCGTTCCTTGTTGATGACCGACTGATAGATCTTGCCCGTTGTAATATTGTTGTCCTTCGTTAAACGGACGTCGAGAAACCTCTCGTAGTTGCCCAGATCCAGGTCCACTTCCCCACCATCGTCCAACACAAACACCTCCCCTGCACAAAAGCCAACGCTGAATTCACAAATGTGAAAGCTGGCTTCGATTCCAGGTCAGGGAGGAAACCTTGGGCAAGTTTCACACACACATATACACACACAAACACACACACCACACACACACACACACACACCTGTTCTAGACGTCTCAAAGCGCTTCACAGAATATACTATAAAGTGAATTGACTGTATAGTTGTAGGCGAAACGCGGCAGCCAATTGCGCACAGCAGCGTTTCCCCCCCCCCCCCCCTCACCGCACACGAACAATCGTGGATTGAAAATGACCAATTTTTATTATTGTCAACAACGACAAAATGACTCTTGTACAATGACTCTTTCACATCAGGAAGACACCCCAAGCTGGAGCGGTGGGTTGGTTCGGGGGGTGGGGGGGGGGGGGAGTGTGGAAGGAAAGTATGGAGGGTGGGGGTGGGTGGGATTGGCGGTGACCGATGAGACCGTCGAAGAGGAGGGTCTCGAGGGCTGTGCTTACCGTGTTCGTACGGGGAGAACGTGCCGGCGTCAATGTTGATGTACGGGTCGATTTTGATGGAGGTGACGTGCAGCCCGCAGGACTTGAGGATGGTTCCGACGCTACTGGCGATGATTCCTTTCCCGATCCCGGAGATCACTCCTCCCGTCACCAAAATGTACTTCATCGGAGCTCTGAGGCCTGGGTGAGGGGCGTGGGGGGGGGGGGGGAGAGAGGCCAAAAAGAAAAGCGTGAAATCTCGCGCCGACCGCCAGCACCAAAACAAGCAGCGAATAAAGACAAGTTTCGGAAACCGGGTGAAATGATTACAGTTGAGATTTGTGACTTTCTCTGACGCTCTCGCTGTCCGTGAGCGAGGAGACGTCATAAAACTCCCCTCCACAGCCCCGGCCCCGCTCAAAGGCAGAGGCCAGTTACACTCGGAGGGCAGGGAATCCTGTTAACCCTGCAGCCAAAGCCCTGGCAAGTAGAAGTCTACCTGGACAGGCAGTGGGAAAGCTTGCCAGGCAGCGCCACCGACGGCTGGTTACACTGCTTAAAAACGCCGGGAGTTACCCCTACTCCAACCTGCGCCGAGCACGGAGCCGTTGGAAGAGGTTAAGGAGGGCTTCCAACACTGGTCCAACTCATTGCGAGTCGTGGGTTACAGATCAGTCAGGGGGGAAAGGTTCCCAATCGGTCAGTTGAAAACAACTGGACGTTCAAAGGGTGAGTGGAAAGAGAAAACAGCGACACCAATACCCCCTCTCTCCCCCCCACCGCACCCACAAAATGTTTATTTCTCTCTCGGCCACCGTACAATTCCAACAGTCAATGTTCACAGAAGGTCAGTCAACAATCCTCGCCTCGCGACGCACATGCTCAGAAACGTCGGGAGCTTCTCAAGGTGTACGTAGTGACTGTATACAGCGAGAGATTGAATCGGGTTCAAATCCAGGCAGGTCAGGGCAAAAACCTTGGGCAAGTTTCCTTACTCCTTACTCCACACACACACACACACACCACACACACACACACGCCTGATAATAATCCCTCAAAAATAAACAATAATAAAAAATTGGTCATTTCAATCCACGACTGTTTGTGTGGGGGACGCTGCTGTGCGCAATCGGCTGCCGCGTTTCACCCACAAATATATACAGTCAATTCACTTCACGGTATATTCTGTGAAGGGCTTTGAGACGGCTAGAAGACGCGAACAGCGCTCTGTCAAATGCCAGGATTATTATTATTACCAACCCAATTAGCAGAGCTAAACACAACGGGGGGGAGGAGAAATTCCCGTTCTCTCTGCGATAAATCCTTAAAAAATAAGTCACGTCTTAAAAGTGGCGGCTTCCAAATTAAGACTTGAGTTAAAAGATTTCTCTCTCTGTCTCTCCCCCCTCCCCCCCACATATAACTCAGCAGGATCCTTAATAATAAAAAAAAAATTGGGGGGAATAAAAAACGATATGAACGGTCTCGCGAACTGAGGCTGGGTGAGATATTTGTCCAGAACCCCACGTTCCTTGCCCTGTGTGAAACGCCCGATGACATTCTTCTTCACCTCCAAACAGAGGCTTTGTGTAGTGTGGACCGCACCCTGGCGAAGAAAAAAAATAGCCAGAGGTTAATAAAATCTCCAGAATGATCCAAATTGAATTCAAAAATATTATTTGACTCGCTCTCCCACCCCACCCACCCCATCCCTCCCCACCACCCCACCCTCCCTCCACCGTTAAAACACAAAACCCTACTCGAACGTACCTTCTCCGAGTATTCTCTTCATTAAATGTCCCGGCCTGGGTCTGCGTGGAAATGCGCGCGCAAAAATCGACCACATTTGCCGGTTCTCCCTCGGAAGTAATTTCTTTCAGACGCAAACCTCAGAAGACATTCCTGACTGTATATGTCAGTGGTCAGAGGGGGAGAGGGGGAGGCGGGAGGGTAAGGAACGGGACGCGAGGGATCTGATGATGGAGGAGGGTCCGGGGGCTGCTGAGTGTTGGCCTGGGCACCCGGAGAGAGAGAGAGAGAGAGAGAGAGAGAGTGAGAGAAAACTCAAACTCTTCTTTTCAAATAGGTGACAACTTTTAGCGTCCGCCTGAACACGGCCGCCCGCAACTCGGTTTAAACAGCAACGGCAACTCCGTCAGTCAACTCAAGACCCTTTTCGGTCTTTGGGTCAGGGTATTAAGGGACACGGGGGTATTAAGGGATATGTGCAATCGGCTGCCACGTTTCGCCCGCAAAATATGCGCCCAATTAACTTGCTTCACAGCGTATTGGGTGAAGCGCTTTGAGACACGGTACAGAAGATGTGAAAAGCGTCTATAATGCAAGGATTGTTATCGGCGTTAATTACTGGTATTATTAAAGCGGGAAATTGGAAATTAAAAGGATCAGTTTGAGGGGCAGATCAGCCGGGGTCTAATCAAACGGCGGAACAGGCTCGAAGGGCTGAATGGCCTACTCCTGTCCCTACGTTCCTAGGCCAAATATGTGAGTTCAAGACCGAACGGGGGCGCGGGGGCAAGGTTTAAAAATAACACTTACATTTGTTGAAGCGTGTTTCGCATCGGTGGGGAGGGGGGGAGAGGGGGACACAGGGGGGGGGGTGCTTGTCTGAAAGCGTTTGGTGGGATTCACTGTAAAGTACAGTGTGGCTGTATTTTGTAGGCGATCGATGCGCAGTGATGTTCTGCAAAGAGCCTTAAAGTTACGCACTAATTTTTACCTGTGTTTACGTGTGTGTGTGTTTGCCTGGGGGTGGGGTGGGGGGAGGGAGGCAGGGAGGGAGGTTGTTGGGGCCTGTGGATTAAAAGCGTGGGGCGGGCAGGAGAGAGGGAGGGGGGGGGGGGAGAAAAGGGTGGGTGGGTGGGGGTGGGGAGTGAAGATCGAACGATTTTAGTCGCAAGTCTACAACAAAACAGTTTAAAATAAAACGCAACCCGACTGCGTTTCAGTACATGCGAGGCAGGAGTCTGGTGACTGTGACCTGGAAGCGACTCAGCCGAGAGTTGAAAAGAGGGAGGGAGATCGAAGAGAGGGAGAGAGAGGGCGAAAAAAGGGAGGGAAATGTGTGTGTGTGTGGGTGGGGGTGGGGGGGAAGGAGGGAGGGAGGGAGGTAAAGAAAGAGAGGGAGGGGGCGGAAAGGGGAGAAAGACGGGGGGGGCGGGGGGTGGGGGGGAGAAGAGAGAAGGGAATGAGAAATCGAGAGGGAAGGAGAAAGAGAAGAGAGAGAAAAAGAGGGGGGAGAAAGAGAGAAGGCGATGCAAAAATAAATTTCTCTTTGATGACGGATTGGGGACGAATTGTTGTTATTGGGACTAATAAAGGAAGGATTATTTTTTAGAAAAAAAAGCATGAAAATAATAAAAAATGACAGTCATATAAATACATATAAATCACACTCACACACAAACACTATAGATATATATAATCACACACAGATATATAAATATCAAAATCACACACACACAAATTAAGACTGTATATAATATACCATATAAACTCACACACACACATTAAGACTATATATAAAATTACTATATAAACTCACACACACACAAATTAAGACTGTATATAATATACTATACTATATAAACTTACACACACACAAATTAAGACTATATATAAATATACTATATAAACTCACACACACACACAAATTAAGACTGTATATATAAATATACTATATAAACTCACACACACACAAATTAAGACTGTATATATAAATATACTATATAAACTTACACACACACACAAATGAAGACTGTATATAAATATACTATATAAACTCACACACACACACACAAATTAAGACTGTATATAAATATACTATATAAACTCACACACACACACGTAAGGAAATGAATGAGTTTGGAGGCTTTGATATTTGAGCGACAGTAGCGGCTGCCAATGAACGGATACATTGTAGCCAAACAGACAGAGAGATAGACAGAGAGACAGAGACAGAGAAAATGGTTCAGAGACAAGACAAGAAAAAGGTTCATTTTCTCTCCCAATCTCCACAGATCAGACGATCTCTTCCTTTCCTTTCCCCATCTCCCCCCACCCACCCCTCACCACCCCACCCCCCACTTTCTCTCTCCCCTCCATCCATTTTTTCCCCCCCAAATATCCCCCCCCCCACCCCACCCGCATTTTTTCACCTTTTAAAAACACTTTTCTTTGGGGGGAAAAAAAAATTCTTTAAAAATCCTAATAATAATAATAAAAATTATTATTAAAGCAATCAAGAAACTGGCTGGCTGTAATCCGTTAATAACGAGAAGGATTTATGGATAGATGTGGTTTTTTTTTCTTATTATTGCTATTGAGGGTAAAAGGGCGGAATTTAAAAAACTTCTATATTTTTTAAAAAGCATTGGCATGTGTGTGTGTGTGTGTGTTCTCTCTGTCTCTCTCTCTCATCCATCTGAAGGCCCTCTCTCTCTCTCTCTCTCCTCCTTATTCCGACTCTCTCGGTCTCTTAACATGACTGTAAATTACTGGAAGTGTTTAAATAAGTGTCTCTGAAACCTCCTCTATCTCTCCCTCCCCCCCTCCCCTCTCACTCACTCACCTTATTCCAGACAGGGGGGGGGAAGAGAGTTGACCTGTCCACACTCACTCAGTCTTGACTGTCTGAAGCCACGTGTATGTGAGTGTGTGTGGGGGGGCAGCTCACATAGCCCCTCCTTTTCCTCCCTTCTTACCTTCCCTCTCTCACTCTCTACGTCTCATTTCCTTCCATTCCCCTCACATTATCCTATACAATAACATCCTCGCGCTTGGCGTCTTCTAGACGTCTCAAAGCGCTTCGCAGAGTAGACCGTAAAGTGAATTGACCTTAATAACTTGTGGGGCGAAACGCGGCAGCCGATTTGCGCACAGCAGCGTTCCCCCACCACCCCCACAAACAGTCGTGGATTGAAATGACCAATTTATTAGTTTTTTTTTCTTGAGGGATTATTATTATCAGGCGTGTGTGTGTGTGTGCGCGTGTGGAGTAAGGAAACTTGCCCAAGGTTTCACCCTGTTCTGTCTGGATTCGAACACAGGTCTCACGCTTGTAAAGCGAGCGCTCTTACCACTGAGCTACAGGACTCCGCACAAAATAAAACTGTATATTCCACCGCATGCAGTATACTGTGAAGCGCTTTGAGACGTCTCATTGGCGTGATATCAAACGCAAGTATTACTGCAGTATTATTATTCCCTCCTTCCCTCCGTTTCCTTCATAATAATCTACCTCCTCCTTTCATTCCTGTTTTATTCTCTCGTTTCCTTCCTTAGAAGATCTGCTGCATAAACGGAGTCAATCCAGACCAGGGAAGGAACCTATCTTGCCCAGAGCCTGGCAGGAGAACGATAGCAATTTTCGACGAAACTTTAGTGTTGTCCTCCTGATGGGAAAGGCGCTGTGTAAATACAGTAAATTCATTGTTATTTATTTAACAATCATCCTGTCAAGATGAACTGGTGATGTTATGTCAAAGCTCTCAAGTAATTGGCACCTACTGCTGTGTCCTATTGGTTTGATAACATTATATCAGAGTATTACTGTATCAAGGCACTATACAAGTGTAATTTTGCTGTTGTATCACGTGCAGTTTGATTTCCATTTCAATTGGTTATTCAAATTAAAATCCACAATCAGTTGATCTTGAGTGACTATTAAAATGTATTTTAATTGGCTGAACTAACATACTGCTGTACTTTATTCTATTGTGACCCTAAGTCACAAATAACAACTTTTGTGATTAAAACGACTGTAACATAATCAGTATTGCTCGCCTCTCCCCTCGCTGGGAAACGGTACTTGGCAGGCAAAGAAAGAGGGATTTAATGTAAGGAGCCATTTCCAATGCAGGGATTATTAATCAATATTATTATTGTTATGATAAAATGTGTTTCAGAAAGGGAAACATTTATTTTTTGTTGGGTTTTGAAGTGCCACCGATGAATAATAATGATTGCATTTGATTTATAGTAATTTATCAGGTGGTCGAGATGTCTCCAAGCCCTTCACTGAATTTCTCAGCAGATGGCAGCAAACTATCAGCGTATGAACATCCCATTCAGCAACAAATACAATGGGGAGCGAGAGAGAGAGAGAGAGGGGGGTGGGGTAAAAGAAGAGGAGGAGAGACATTTGTCCTGGTTTTGTTTTCAAAGAATCTTTTCAAAAATTGCCAAGATAGGAAAATAGTTATATTGCAGTCACTTTAATCCATGGCTATTTGTGTGACACTGCTGTGCCAAACCAGCTGCCGTGTTTCTCCCACAAAATAAAGCCGTTTCACTTTACAGTACAGCATATCCCGAGAAGCACTTTTTGAGAAATACTATTTACTGGATTATTATTATTATTATGAAACGGTGTAAATCCCTCCCCCAACCCCCCCCCCTCCCTACTGATATTCTCCCCGAATTCTCCCCCACCCCACCCCCACGTCCGACATTGACGCTCATTAAAACACGGGTCGCGGCGGCGCTTGAAGTCGAGTAATAGTTTATTGGCAAAAAAAAATCGGACGTCAACATTACCTCTATACAAAGATATGAAAACGAACTACTCAACACTCCACTAAGGAAAGTCCCAATTATATCAGACTACCATTAATTAATCAATAAGGAAACGTCACAGTTTCACACACACATCATCCACTTTTTTTTACAAATCCTTAATGTTTTTTTTTTGTAATGTCGGAAAGGGAGCTGGCCAGCGCCCAATATGTTGCTACGTTGTACGTTGGGGGCCCAGTTCAAAGTTACGTCATTAGTTCTGCACAAAAACAAAACGCACTGAGTCAAGCCTGTCCCAGGCTCCTTCCTCTACGGTAATGGAGGAGATTCCGCAGACGGCCTCTGTACAGGTTTGCTTCCCGTCCCGTCCGGAGATTTATTTTTTGGTTGTTTTGCGGATCAGTGCCATCCTCTGCGAGAGGAGAGAGAGGGGGGGGAGAGAGAGAGAGGGAAAAAAAAAGGCCATTGTAAAAAAAAATCAGTCGAGGCTTATCCAGTTTAACGTCTCAAAGTCATTTACGTGGGCGGTGTGGAACGCTAAGCAAGGTGGGGCGGGGGGGGAATGGGGGGAGTAAGGAAGGTGACAAGTTTGGAAAAAAAAGAGTCGAGAGAGAGAGGACGTAAGGCACGTAAATTTTCGGAGGAAAAGCAGCAGCGTTCTGCCATTAATTGTGGGGCAGAGAGAGAGAGAGAGAGAGGGAGAGACGCAGCAGTCCTTCGGCTGTAGAGCGGAGGGAGCCAGTCGGACTAGAGGAGATAGCTGTTAATGGTCATTTAAAAAGCTCGATTGCAAACATAATCGTTGCTTTCTTTTATACGGCCACGCGGGCAGAGCTCCCACCTACCTGTTTGTGAGCTTCCGTCGTGCAAGCTTTCTTGTACGGCCTAATTTCGTCCGAGCCGAATCCTGGGATCCACATATTCCACTGGCGTTCTGCGGGAAGGAAAAGACTCCATCACCACAACCGGCTCAACAAGACAAGGACCGAACGCTTCCAAAGTCAGTGTAACTCGGCTGCTACTCCGCTGCCAGCACGCACCATAAAACAGTAGAACTTAAGTCTGATCTGATCTGTACACTCTAGTTTATGTTCTACGCAAGTTTGACCCGACTCGTACTTTGCGCCAGTCACGCCACGTTTGAGGCTTTGTGCGGCCGATAACGGTCAGAGGATTTACGAACAAAGTTCCATTTGTGGCGGGCCTCTCACGTCGGGAGGACGTCCCCGAGGCGCTGGCGTTACCGTATCCGTTATACAGGGTGTAAACGGGAGAGTGAAATGTACACGACAAAATGGAAAGAAAACGCTCCTTCGGCTCGCGTACCCAGATGAAGCTGGACGTCCTTGACCTCCAGCGTGTTGGATTTGCGGTGACGGGCCAGCTGACATGCCGCGCTTACTACACTCTCAATAAAATCATCGGCGATCTGCAACAGCATCTGCCAGGAGAGGAAGCGGAAACACAACTGACTTTATTTATAATAATGATCCTTGCATTTTGATATAGCACTTCTCACGTCTTCTAGACGTCTCAAAGCGCTTCACAGAATATACTTTAAAGTGAAATTGACTGTATAGTTTGGGCGAAACGCGACGGCAAATTGCGCACAGCAGCGTCCCCCACCCACAAACGGTTGTGGACTGAAATTACCAATTTTATTATTGATTTATTATTCCACATGAGTATGTCAGCTACACATTTTTCCTTTGCTTCAGAAAGCCACGATCGTGCGAATTAATTGGATGTCCGTGGGCAGATCGCTGCTCATATTTAGATATATTTTTGGTGTTTCGCCTGCAAAGTATACAATCAATTCACTTTATGATATATTCTGTGATGTGCTTTGAGATGTCTCAAAGATGTAATATAACGCTATATCAAATACAAGTATTACTGTTATATATATTATATATATATTAATACACATATATATTACACACATATATACACATTTTATATATTACATATGTATTATATATACGATATAGAGGAATTAAAATAAGGGCATTTTCTGGGACCAGTTTTCAGAAGAGGAATAGAAATCTCGCTGTATAAAAAAACCCTCGCGTGTTTCCGTACGGAACTCACCTCCTCCACGTCTTCATCGAGCTGTTCATTTGGATCGATTTCACGCACCAGGTCCTGCAGCTTCTTCTTGCTCAACACCTGGAGGCCGCAGTGAACACACAGTCAATGGAAAGCGCGCAGGAAAGTACCGTAAAGCAGAGCTAGGCGCTGCGCGTCACTCCGACGCTACCCTTTGCGAATTTGTTGGCTTTGGTGGGAAATAAGACTCCCTTAAAGACACTGGAAAACAGCGACAGGAAGAGGCCATTTAGGCCACTGGGTCTTGTTCTACCAGTTCTTTGGATCTTTTGCCCTTTACATCTCAACCACCTGTCTTGCCATAACAGGAGATTAGGAGTTAATTGTGACTACACTGCATCCACCATATCCTTAAACTCCACATGAAATAACAAATATGTACAGCTCATACACAAAATGATATATTGGGAGTGGAGTCCTGTAGCTCAGTGGTTAGAGCGCTCGCCTTACAAGCGTGAGACCTGTGTTTCGAATCCAGGCAGGTCAGGGCGAAACCGTGGGCAAGTTTCTTTACTCCACACACCCATACATCTGATAATAATCCGTCCAAAAAAGACAAATAAATTGGTCATTTCAATCCACGACAGTTTGCGCGGCCGCTGCTGTGCGCAATTGGCCTCCGCCGTTTGCCCACAAATATACAGTCAATTTGCTTTACAGTCTCTTCTGCTAAGCGCCTTTAAGATGCCTAGAAGACGCGATATCAAAAGCGCTACATCAAAATGCAAGGATTATTATTATATTGACGGCAAAGTAAAATCCCTGCTAATACATTCGCAATCCTCTTGAAACGCGCTGGGAATGTCACCCGGCCTGAAGGAACGCTACATACATAAACACGAGTTGTTGCCGTCGGTGGCGATACCTGATTGCCTTCGGGACTCAATCGTCCCCCCGAGTTTGGCGTCCCCGGTGTTTTGACGACCGCGGTGCTGTTCGCCATTGTGTTTGGGGGCGGTGTGCCGGACGGATCGGGTTTGACCGAGGGAAAGTTGGTGAGGTTTATCAGAGTTGCCGGACCAAACTGGTTCATAATCTGCTGGGCTTTGACCTTCAAATCATTGAGTTGCTCCAGGTCCTGCTTCTGTTTGGGGTTGTGTGGGCCAGCACCAATCAGCTGTTGAAAATATTGAAGAGGCCCGTGACGTACATGACGCGCAGCAAAAGACGAACGAACAGTACGTGTGTGTGTGTGTGTGGGGGTGAATGTGTGTGTGTGGCGAGCTGTCATTCGGACGAAACTAGCTCCGCAGCTGTGGTCTGTACGGCAATGGTTACGCGACGCATTCACAAAGATCAAAGCCGCTCCTGGTTCTCCAGCAGGACCCACAATGTGGGCGGGTAGAGCCACAGTCGCGCAGCCGTCTCCCCCCCCCCCCCCCCCGCTCTCTCTAGTCAAGATGCCGTTTCCAGGCGTGGTGTCCCAGTGCTTACAGCTTCCCCACCGCGGTGACCGCTGCCACAACCCGGCACGGCGCGACCGACTGGGACGTCGGGAATTATTCAGACACACTTTGAAATCGCTTGTTCGAATCAGAAGACATTCGACTTAACATCTAACACAAGCAACGGCAGCCAGCCCTGAAATGAGACTGTATAAAAACGCAAGCCATTTCTGAGAGAGGAGCGCTTGAACAGTCCTCAAGACCCTCCTCCGTTCACGGGCCCCAGCCTGCTCCATGTCCCCCCCACCCGGGCAGGCCTCTCTGCCCACCACACTCTGGAACTCCATCTCCCACAGTCCCTTCGCCTCGCTCCCTCCCTCGCATCCTTCAAAGCCAGTCTCAAGACCTTCTTCTTCGATCATGCCTTCTGCCGCCCTCCCAACTCTCTCTACCTTTAACCCCTTTGTTGGATGTCAACACCTGCACCGCTGCCTGCCCTTGAACCAGTCGATTCAGACACTGACGGAATTTCGCTCAGATGGAATGCGGTTTATCTCATGCAATTATTTTCGAGTTAAATATAGAAAACCGAAACGCAAGCGGAGGCAATACTGAGCGAGGGCCGGGGTGGGACACAGCCGAGCTATACATGAGGCAAAAATATGAATCACACATCCGATGCGCAGTGTCATCTTTTGGTGAGAGGTTTAAACAAAGTACTAGAAGCACAGTCCCCGACAAATAAAGTAACGTACGGAAGTGACACACGTCATTACAGCACTCATTAGAGCCACTCTCTATTCCAATTAACACACAGAATGTTGGGACACAAGATACTTAAGACATTTTCAATTAACAACTCCACACAATTATAAGCTCTCACATCTGTCTTTAAAAATGGGAGCGCTTTAAAATGACTGCGAAAAAATCAACTGTGTTTGTTGAATCTACTTTAAAACCACTGGTGGGGGGGAAGAGGGAGAGGGAGTTAGGGGAACATTGTCACTGGAGAAACTAGCAAGGTTTCTTTTCGCTCAGGGAGTTGATTAGTATATGATAAGCTCTGCCACCAGTGATTGCATATGATAAAGGCAAAATAATGTGCAAAAAGGAAACTGGGCAATTATTCGAAGCGGAATAAAAACATGACAGGAAAACCCATATACGGGGTGGGAATTGGGATTCCCAATGCAGCGTTTCACAATCAATCCACTTTACAATGTATTCTGTGAAGCGCTTTGAGACGTTTCAATGCCAGGATCGGGCACTACATCAACTGCAAGCGTTATTATTGTTATTCTTATTTAAAAAAAGGCCAAGAATATTAATCAGCAATGGGCCCCAATTGCTTCATTTTGCGCTGCTGTTTCTAGTATTCTAGAGCCAAGGCATGAGCAAATCTTATGAACACATTGGTTAGTACACAGAGTACTAAAGGATTACCAATACATGACGAGTGTCAGTTAGGTAGTGCAATTAAGAGTGCTTAAACTAGTTAAAACATTTGCATGATGAATTGCGTAAACAGTCAGTCATTTGTAGACCTGAGCCGAGCTCAGAAAAACGTTTGCACTTCTGTCCGTCCCAAATTGGTACGATAATGGGTAAGTCGGTGATTCCACTGTGGGCTTTACTGATTGTGATAGTCTAGCCTAGCTCCGCGCACTCAAGAGAACACCCCTGTTTCCAGGTTAGTTCCCTTAATCAAAACGTACAGTTTGAGTAGGAATTAGTATACTGTATTCAAACATATTAAACAAAAATGTACGCAAGGCAACAATATTTTGCTTTATAATCAAGCTGCACGCTAACTAATTATGGAATGAATCCTTTAGAGGAAGAGGGCCTTCTATATATTTTGTTAACCAAAAGTTTAAATGTTGACAGATAACATTGATTCAGAATCTCCTGGCAAATGGTGAGGAAATGTCGCTATGTGTATCTAGTGGCGTTTTAACCAGCGTTGATGGTTTAACCATGGTGGATGTTCAATAGTTGAAGACTGGTAACAATTTCTGAAACTCACATTGCGAGCACTTTCGTGCTCGTGAAGGCGACAGACTGAGGCACCGAGGAATGGGATAAGCTTTTAAATCTCCTTGCAGCACCCGGGGCCGAGCCTCAAAACACACACCAGGTCACGCACATTGCATTAGGCAGAGTAAAACCTCTTACTCAAACACATCGTGGCTTAATGACCCTCAGAAAAGCAATCCCCGCCACAGGATGCCATTCCACCCCAGCTTGTGTGCCAAATAATACAACCCAGTAAACTGACGCAAGGTCAGCAGGTATTTCTAGGTTGTGCTTAATTTTTTAATCCGTAGGGCAGGCTTGTCTTGAAACGAGTCGTTCTGCAATAAGCCTAATATTCACCTTTGCTCCAGATTTACCTTTTCCGGTGGGAATATTATTTGATAGCCAACTCAGCAACAGCCACGGAAGCCAAAATTCAACTTAACGTCTCGGGATTGTGGCTTTCCACAGCAGGTGTGAAATAACTTGCACGGGAGTTACTTTAGTCCTATATTCTAAACTCTCAAAAGCAAACCTAGAGCAACAACAACAACAAAAAACTCCTGCGCATATTTTTCTGCTGCATTCTCTCACGCCAGTGAAGGCCAACCCAGGCACTACTTACTGCTATCTGAGAGTCTAGATCTTTAATCACATCAGCTACTGCTGTAGGCCCAGATAATGAAGAGGTCATTGCGACATGCTGCCTAGAAACAAACAGCATGGATTAAGCCATATACACTGGATCAACTAACTGCCAGTGTGAGAGCCTTAGTAGTCGGAAAATAAAGCTATCTGAAAAATGTTACCAGCAGTTTTAACATTAGCGAAAACACCGCAGCAATTTAACCAGAAACTTTGGATCAGGAAGTGCGACGACATTGCCAGTTTGTGCTTTGCCGCCACAGTACATTTAGCCATTCCAGCAGGAGGGAACTGCACTTGTAATTAGTTAAATAATTAATAAGTAAAAGCAAAAGAAAATAGGAAATAATTCCCGGAAATCTGCAGATCGGTATTTTCACCTCCTGCTGCCAAAAGCGTCTCTGCTGGCGTTTTATTTTAGATGGACAGTTCTGTTGCCTGTGACTGGACAAGCATAATAATAATCCTTGCATTTGATCTAGCGCCTTTCACATCTTCTAGACGTCCCAGTGCTTTACAGAATATACTGTAGTGAATTGACTGTATATATGTGGGCAAAACCCGGCAGCAAATTGCGCACAGTAATGTCCCCACAAACAGCTGTGGATTGAAGTGACCAATTTATTCTCTTTTTTTTAAAAAAAAGGGATTATTATTAGGCATGTGGAGCAAGAAAACTCGCTGAAGATTTCACCGTGACCTGACTGGAGTCGAACCCAGGACTCTGGCTTGTAAGAGGGATGGTGGGGAATTGTCTGAACAGAATTTCTTGACAGCACTTAAAACTGGCAGGCAACTGACAGGAAACATAGCCGATTTTAACCCGAATCTAAAAGCAGAAAAGGTGCCACAGACAAAAGTGATAAGAAAACAAAATCTGTCTCATTTGAAATGTATTCCATTCAAACGTACAGATTCCCACAGTGGCCACTTCGGGAGATTTATCTGATAAGAGTGGAGGCTGTGTACCAAACCAACTAGCCACACAATCACATCACCACAGCAAATACACACTTTTTTCAAGAAGCGAGGTAAAGGGAGAAAAATCAACGAATGAGAGAGAGAGAGAGAGGAAGCAGTTGGGGAATCAATGCTCCAAAGATTCTGAGCTAGATCTCACCCGAGACTGAATTTGCTCTATATACGTAGCGTTCCAGAGTGTCCAGAGAATGTCAACTTCAGCGTTAATTTTGAAGCTGATTTTCTGCTCATTTTTTCTAATAAAAAAAATAATTTCAGGAAACCAGTTACAATTAAAGAGTATCTACGTGAAGGCTGAATACAACGATGACCGAATTCTGGACATTCCGTGACACCCAACAAACAGCAAATCTAGACCCACGTGGAATTTCTCTCCCATTAACATGCAACCTGAAAACACACAGAACTGGTCAGCCAAGGGAGAGTTGGCCCCCACACCCACCCCCTCCCCTCCCCAGATCTACAGTCTCAGGCAGTCTTATCCCCATGTCAAATGTAACCTTTTTGGTTGTCCCACAAAATAATCATAGTACAGTAATAACCCAAATTATGCCATAAATCAAGCAATATTTAATCAAGAAACATTTATTCAATCGGCCAACCAAAAAGCAGCTTTAAACAAAAATGCTGACTTATTGCCTGTGCTATAAATCTCCCCCCCCACCTACCTCCAAAATATTGAAGAATGTCTTCTACAGCTTTCCTGAGTTACGCCTACCTTTTACACAAGTTGTCAAGGAGCCGTACTGAAACAGGAAAGTTTAGGATATCCTTTAGTACTGTATTTTTAAATATTAGATAAGACAAACTGACCCATTTAACACACTGAAATGCCAAGTTAACGAAATGTTAAATGTAACAAACACACAGATTTATTATGTAACCCAACCAGGGAAGGAAAGGGGGAAAGATCAGCTCATCATCAAGCCATTAAGAGTTTATAAATTACAGCACAGAAGGCATTTGGCTGCCAAAGGGTTTTGCTGTAAGGGTTTGCTGTTAGTAGCAAACCCTTGAAATGGAACTACCTATTCAGATCCTAATACCCTTGCTTTGCTTCCTCTTCAAAGGCTCATCTATTTCCTTCATAAACTTCAATGATCTCCTCAACTTGAAAAACCACTTGCAACACAGCACACCAAAATTATGTGAAGATAAATGACTTCTAACCGCCCCCCACCACCCACCGCCCCCGAATGAACTCTTCCAATGACGATCCTGATTCCGACCGGGGATTCTTCCCACTTAGCTCCTGTGAACCCTGCAAGCCAACAGGACGTAGGAGGTTCCTGGTTGGACATGCAGTGGGAGAGCTTGCCAGACAGCGCTCTCAACGCTTACAAGGTGGATGCTGAAGATCTCCCACGGTGCTATATGAAAAGAGAAACTAAATACCTCCTGCATCCTAGAGGACTATCCACCCAAATAAAATCAGTCACTCCACGGCTGTCTGTGGGAATGTCGCTGTTCGATCTCGAAACACTCGCTCACTATACTTTACAGTAAAATCTTCTGAAGAGCTGTGAGACCTCCTCCCAAAGTGAAAGAGCAGGACCGATGTAAGGTTATTAGGATGGGTGGTTGACGCTAGAACACTGGGACTTGTTTAAAAATCAGTTCTTATTGAGAGGTGGGGGGGGGGAGGTGGAGTGGGAACAGACGGGGGAGCAGAGACTGTATTCTGGGGGAATCAATAATAATGATAACAATCTTTACATTCAATACAGCACCTTTCACATCAGGAGAACATCTCAAAATGCCTCTTGGGAGTCGCTGTAAAGTACCTTAGAGTGAGTGACTGCGATGATGAGATCAGTTGGGCCAAAATGGGCAGGGATCGGGGGCTTCCCTTCTACATCTGGACCAATATCTTGATCTAAATATTAGTATATTCTGATTAATTATATTAGAAAGTGTTACAGGTGGTGGGGAGGGGGGGAGGTGGTGGAGGTGATAGGGGACAACAACAACAACAAAATTACATGTGTATAGCGCCTTTCACATCGGCAGGATGTCCCAAGGAGCAGGATAGTCAGCTCTTCAGACCCGAGCTGGGGTCGGGATCAAGGAGGGTGAAGGGACGGAGGGATGACTGGTGGCACAGTCGAAGAGGGGCATCTTGAGACAGGACTTGAAGGAGACCAGGGAGCGGAAGGGGGGGGGGGGGGCGAGACGGAGGGGGTGAGGCGGAGACTGCGGGATGGAGTTCTGAAGGTTGGGGGCAGTGGCTGAAGGCTCGCCGGCCAATGGTGGAGCGGGCGGGCGGGGGGGGGGGGGGGGGTTGGAACGGGACATGGGGCAATGGCAGAGCCTGCTGAGCGGAGAGGGAGAGCAGGGTGGTTGGGGATTAGGAGGTCGCAAAGGTAGGGTGGGGAGAGGACACGGAGGGCTTTAAAGATGAGGACCAGGATCTTGAATTGAATCCTCTGAACGATGGGGAGCCAATGGAGTCGGGCGAGAATGGGGGAGAGGGGGGTCACGGAGCCTGGTGTAGGGAGAGGACACGGGTCGCAGAGTTCTGGCAGATCTGTAGCCTGCGGAGTCAATCACACACACCTCTCCCCCAACCACTAACACACACACACACACACACACAAATACACAAACAAATACGATGCCCAGATACTTTAACACCCAATTATATTCATCTATATTTGATAGCTGGACATACACATATGTACACATATTTTAAAAACTTTGGTCGGCAAAGAAAAAACAGAGGGAGGAATTTAAGTCTAAAACACCAACAATGTCTCCACACTCCACCCCCACCCCCCCCCACACTTCTCTTCTAGCCCATCTCTCCTTTTCCCCTGACACCCTCTTCCCCCCTCTCTCTCTAACCCCTCTCCCCTCCTTTCTCTCCTTCTTCCCCTCTTTCTAACCATTCTCTCTCCTCCTTCCTCTGCTCTACTCTAACCTCTCTCCCCTCCCTCCCTCCCTCCCTCCTCTCCCCTCTCTAACCCCTCCCTCCCTCCTCTCCCCCTTCCTCCCCTCTTTCTAACCCTTCTCCCCTCCTCCCTCCTCTCCCCCCCCCCCCCCCCCCCCACTCTCTCCCATGTTTGTCGCCCTGGCCGGGGAGAGTGTGAGTGGAGCCCGGTGACGCTCTTGAGGCCGGGGAATACTTACCCCCCCCTCCTCCCCCCCTCACCCTCCTTCCTCCTCCTCCTTCCTCTTCCTCCTCCGCCGCCGCTGTTGCTCGGCCTCACTCCCCCATACTGTGTGAGGGGAGGGCTCTCTCTCTCTCTGTGTCTGTGGCTCTGTGTCAGGGTTAGTATCTCTCTCTCTCTCTCTCTGTGTGTGTGTGTGTACGTCTGTCTCTCTGTCTGTCTCCCGCCCAACCGACGCTGACCCGGAAACAGACGCTGTGTGTGTGTGACCCCTGACCTCTCCTGGCTGACCTCCCCCCCCCGCCCACCCCACACACACACACACACAGGTTTAATTTGTTTGTTTTTAATGTGTATTTGTGCGTGTGTTTCGATGGAGATCAATGGAAAACGGTGTCGGTAACGATCACCTTCATCATCATCAGGCGGCGGCTCCATCATCATCGTCGTCGGGGGGGAGGGGGGGGGGGGGGGAGAAGAGGGTCTCGCGCATGCGCCGGTCGGTCGGCTTCCGGTCGGAGAGACAGACACAGAGAGAGTGAAAGAGATACAGGGAGAGATGGAGAGAAAGGGGGAGGAGGGGTAGAGGGGAAAAGGGAGGGATAGAGAAATAGAGGGAGGGATAGAGAGAGAGGGGGTAGAGAGATAGAGGGAGAGAGAGAGGGGGTAGAGAAATAGAGGGAGGGATAGAGAAATTAGAGGGAGGGATAGAGAGAGAGGGGGTAGAGAGATAGAGGGAGGGATAGAGAAATAGAGGGAGGGATAGAGAGGGATAGAGTAATAGAGGGAGGGATAGAGAGGGGAATAGAGAAATAGAGGGAGGGATAGAGAGAGGGGGTAGAGAGATAGAGGGAGAGAGAAAGAGAGAGGGAGTAGAGAAATAGAGAGAGAGAAAGAGAGAGGGGGTAGAGAAATAGAGGGAGGGATAGAGAAATCGAGGGAGGGATAGAGAAATAGAGGGAGGGATAGAGAGGGGGATAGAGAAATAGAGGGAGGGATAGAGAGAGAGGGGGTAGAGAGATAGAGGGAGAGAGAAAGAGAGAGGGGAGAGAGAAATAGAGTGAGGGATAGAGACAGAGGGAGAGATAAAGAGTGATAGAGAGAGGGAGAGATAAAGAAAGAGAGGTGGGGTAGAGAAATAGAGGGAGAGAGAAAGAAAGCGGGGGGGGGGGGGAGGGGGGGGCTAGAGGGAATAGAGGGAGGGATAGAAGGGAATAGGGATAGAGAAAAAAGGGAGGGATAGAGAGAAACAGGGAGGGGTAAAGAAACAGAGGAGGGAAAGGGAGTTAAGAGAAGCAGTGGGAGGGAGGGATAGAGAAAAGGGGGGAATAGAGGGAGGGAGGGATAGAGAAAAGAGAGAGAGAATTAAGTTAGAGATCATAGAGAAAGATGGAACACGGGGGAGGGTACCGTAGAAAATCCAGAGAGAGGGGAAGAGAATGGTATACAGAGCGATGGAAAGATAGAGAGAGGGTTAGAGAGAAAGAAAGAGAATGTGATATAGATATATATATATATTGAGATAGAGATGTGTAGAGAGAGATGGGGGGGGGGGGGGGGGAGGAGGGTGGGGGGTGGGGGTGGAGATAGAAATCATTGCAATGTCATGTCACATTTAATAAAGGGTAATTTGCAGTATCGAGCGTCCGAATATAGAAGATGTGTCAGCCAGTCCTTGTCATTCCATTCCACTTAACCTCATTTCAAGAGGAGGGTCTCTCTCTCCCTCTCGAGGGAATAGGCAGGATTGATAACACCCCAATCCTCAGAAGATTAACGGGGCCGAGATATTCCAGACCCGCGCACTCAGAAGCGAGGGCGGTGGGTGGAAAACTTCTGACTAAAGTGATGCTTTCTGGCAGGAGCTTCTGAGGTGAAAGGTTTACATATTTAGGAGCAAAACATTTCCCAGTTCTGGCTTCCAGTGACGTGGACCGCTGCCAGAGGACAGCGAGTTCAGCTGCTCAGATCCCGGAGGAAGTGGGGAGGCGAGGAACACAGGCTGATTCGAATAAGAATAATAAATCCTTGCTTTTCACATCTTCTAGACTGTGTCTCAAAGCGCTCCACAGAATAACACTGTAAAGTGAACTGACTGTATATTTGTGGGCGAAATATACCGATCGCGCACGGCAGCGTCCTAATCAAGAGTTAAGAGAGAGTGTTTGCTGGTTCCACAACGCTGAACAGATACATCTGGGAGGAGCTTCTTATAGAGGGATTTAAATGCTAATGGGTTTGAGAAAATAAACCCAGAACAATGCTTTTCGGGTACAGTAAGACAGCAGGACAAGGCGTGGGTTTAGGGTGGGGAAGGGCGAATCACAGGACAGACACCAAGAAGTATTTCTTTACACAAGGGAATAATAAAAATCATACTAATAATACTACTACCTGCATTTGATATAGCACTTTTCACGTCTTGTATACATCTGATTAAAATAATTTGAATATTTAATATGGAAAAGGTGCAAAGGAGGCACCAGAATTGAGGGATTTCAGTTAAGGGGAAAGGCGAGATAGACTAGATTTATTCTCCTTAGAACAGAGAAGGTTGAGAGGAGACCTAATAGAGGTTCGTAAAATCATGAGGGGATTCGACAGGGCGAATAAGGAAGAACTGTTTCCCCTGGTGGGCGAATCTGTGACTCGTCACGGATTTAAAATGGTTTCAAAACGAAGCAGAGGGGAGCCGAGGAGAAACGCTTTCACTCGACGGGTTGTTTGAATCCGAAATGCATTGCCTGAAAAGGTGGTGGAGGCAGATTCCATAACAGCTTTTCAAAGAGAATTAGATCTTCATTTAGGGAGAACGGGTCTGTGAGGTTATGGGGAGAGAGCTGGGCAGTGGGATTGAGTCGCTCTTTTCACAGGCACAGACTAGATGGGCCGAATGGCCTCCTTTGCGCCGCAAGTTTCTCTGATAATTGGGAGCACTGCATTTGCAGAGGCATGGTCCTTGAGAATGGGATGTCAGACTAAGGCCCTGTCTGCGTCTGCTCAGATAATCATTGAAAGATCCCACCGCATGAATGGAAATAAGAATGTTTCCACCGATGTCATCTTCCAAATAAATCAGTCACTCCCTTCAGGGTGGTTTGTCAAACATTGCTGTGTGCATATCGGCTGCCGTGTTTACCTGCAAATACACAGCTACTACACTTGACAGGAATTCCTGAGATGAGCTTTGAGACACTTAACACAAACGCTGCTGTATTATTATTGTAAGTATATTATTAATGTGAGTGGCATTATTATTATTATTGTGAGTAGAGACAAAGCCGGATACAGTTTAACCCTTAATCTTTTAATCAGTACAGACTTTCTAATTAATTGCTAAAACAAAATACCATCGAGAGTTTCCGTGTCAAAGAATTCTCTTTCGAAAGAAAAAAAAAATTCTGCCCTCTTTCGCAAAGTGCCATTCGTCTTTGTCGACTTTTTTTTGGGGAGAAAAAAAAAGTTTTTTGGGGAAAAAAAGTTACAAAAAATATTAAATAAGTCGATTACAAAAAAATCTAAAACGCAATTTCCTCACTTCAAAGCGACCCTCAGTCTCCTCGCAACCCTCGTTCTGCCGCCGTGAGTTCAGCGGCTTGGACCGCGCTTTGAAAACCGAATTCAAGGCCGCCTCCGCGTATTTCGAGGCCTACCCTCGTGACCGCGTTCTCCACCCCCAATGTTATCCCACCCACTCACACCCCTCCGCTCCCGCCCGCAGTGTGTGAGCCCAGCCAGCCGTGTCGAGCGCTTGGAAGCGTCCTCCAGACGCAATAGGCGTTCTAAATTGTATGGTCGAGATCTTCATAAATCAGGAATGTCGGTCGTTTTCTTCACATAACTATCTATATATATATATATATATTACATATGTATACACACACACGCACGCACACGCTCACAAACGTACAAGTGCTAAGTTTCCTCGCTCTGCGGTGTGTCCTATTGTCCTGACAGAACAGCGTCAATGGGTGTGGATGTGTGGTTGGCCGAGCCCGTTTGCTCGTTGGGTCCGCTGCTATCGCCGGGGCTTTGGTAAGGGTTCGGCCTCCGGGCGGCCGCGGTTTGTTCCGGCCTCTGGCCGGGCGAATCGTACCGAGGGAGGTCGTCGGGCGCTTTCTTCGTCGCCGGGACGATTTTGACCACGCAGACGCTTTTCTTGGCGCCGGCCTCGGGCTCGGGGGCGCGCTCCACGAAGGGCGTGGCGTACTCTGGCTCGTGGTGAGCCAGGGGCGAGGCGTACTCGTGACCCTTGCCCAGAAACGGGACGTCGTAGTGGATGAGCCCGAGGGGCACGGTGTAGCTGGCGTCCATCGTCGGCGGCTGGAAGGTCACCGAGGGTTTCTGCGGCCCCCCCATCGCCACGGCTCTAACCACGTCGGGCTGGTCGTACACTTCCAAGGGGGCAGCGGGAGGGGAGGAAAAAACACACAGAGAAAACCTGAGTTATTATAATAATTAGAATAAGAATAATCCTTGCATTTGATATAGCGCTTTTCACATCTTATCGACGTCTCAAGGTGAATCGACTGTATGTTTGTGGAGCTCCTGTGGGCTCAGGGCGCTCGCCGGGAACAAACGCGAGACCTGTGTTTCGAATCCAGGCAGGTTCAGGGCGAAACCTCGGGCAAGTGTTCTTACTCCACGCACCTAATCACAATCCCTTCAAAAAAAAAACTAGAATAAATTGGTCATTTTTCAATCCACGGCTGTTGGCGGGGCACCCCGCCGTGCGCGATTGGCTGCCGCGTTTCGCCCACAAATGTTCACTCAATTGACTTTGCAGTATATTTCTGTGAAACGCTTTGAGACGTAAGCTCTCCGCATGAAATGTTCTACGTGATCACAAATTGTCGTCCCAACGACCCAATAAGGCGCAAAATCATATGCGAAGAATATTCTGACGAACGAGTTCGGCTGCTGTGAGGAGAGTTTTCAGACACCAGATGGGGCTGCTGTATTACTGTTTGCGGAAGGGATTCGCTAGAGGGTAGTTAAGTGCCAAGTTGTTTGCGCAATTTCAAGGAATTTCCGCAATCTTAACCGCAGCCTCCTCCTCCTCACCAAAGCATGAGAGTCAAATGAGCTGGTCCTTTGCTGTAAGTTTACAGATTCTTCGAACTTGAATAAAAGCGTTCGGGAATAACATCCAAGTGTCTACACTAGACACTGGCTAGAGGCTGGCTCTTTCTCTGGTCAAGCAGTGTGTCTGTGTGTCTGTGTGTCTGTCTGTCTCTTACCTTTTGGTGAAGGGCTGTCCATTTCTGCTCCACTTTTCCTACATATAGAAACCATACGTCAAGACATCAGTCATTTGAAATCAAATCAAAATTCGAAGCGTCGGGAGAGGGATTGGCTGAGTGGGATGGAGAGTGGGAGAGATGGATGACGAGAAGGGGGAAGGAAAGAAAATTGCAGGGATCGTGAATAAACAAGACAACCCTCTCAGATCCAGGCTAGATGGATGCTGGAAAATGTGCGTCATTAACAATCACGATCAACATTACACAGACATCTCTCACCTTTTCTTCCAGCAGAGATGTAGCGTCAGGAACGCTACAGAAATGAGCACCACAACGCCGACTGCAACACATATCAACATCAAATTAAAACCTGCCGAAAAAAAATAATGATACGGGGTGAGTGAAGGAGGAAATCTAAATAGAATAAACTTCATTTCAGTACGTCACCCACAGAAACACCGTTCAGAAATGTGTTACTTTTCAAAGTTTCAAACCTCGCTCTTTGCTTCACAGCTATCTGGGGACAGCACTGTTTTTTTAAAAAAAAAATTATATCAAGAAATCTATTGTGAATCTTGTGGGTGGAATTTTTTTTTTTTTAAAAAGGCAATTTTTTATAACCAGAGCAGGTGTGAGTTTTGTTCTCTAGTTTTTTTTTTTGTGTGTATTGTGGAGCTCCTGTAGCTCAGTGGTTAGAGCATTCGCCTTACAAGCGTGAGACCTGTGTTCGAATCCAGGCAGGTCAGGGCGAAACCTTGAGCAGGTTTCCTTACGCCACACACACACACACACACACAAGCGCGCTTAATAATAATCCCTCCAAAAAAACATACAATAATAAAATCGGTCATTTCAATCCACGGCTGTTTGCGGGGGACGCTGCTGTGCTCAATTGGCTGCCGCGTTTCGCCCACAAATATACAGTCAATTCACTTCGCAGTCTATTCTGCGAAGCGCTTTGAGACGTCGATAAAATGTGAAAAGCGCTGTATCAAATGGAAGGATCATTATATTATTACAGTATTAAGCTCCGATCCTTTATCAACGCAAGTGATGACCGACAAAAACTCACCTGTTAAGTGCTTCTCGATGATGACGTCTGCTGGTGTGCTGCTTTCCCGGGGCAGGCTGGTCGACTTTGGCAAAGGTTTTGGGTTCCTTGGAATCCCTGAAATAAGCACGTGACAGCTGTGGACACGCGTGGCACACGCCGGGGTTCACGCAATCTAACGAGAGGCAGTCCTGACCTCCGCAGTCAAGAAAAAATTGATGAAACGCTTTCACCTTTGCGATCGCACGCTGCAGATACTATAAATGCTCCACTGACGCATATCGTCACATAACAGCACAGAACAGTTACAGTCCTGCAGAGTCCTGTAGCTCAGTGTTAGAGCACTCGCCTTATAAGTGCGAGACCTGTTCCAGGCAGGTCAGGGCCAAACGTTGGGCAAGTTTCCTTACTCCACACACACACACACACTTAATAATCCTCCAAATTTGTTTTAAAAAATTGATCGTTTCAATCCACGGCTGTTTGTGGGGGACACTGCTGTGCGCAATTGGCTGCCGCGTTTCGCCCACAAATATACAGTCAGTTCACTTTGCAGTATATTCTGTGAAGCGCTTTGAGACGGTCTAGAAGACGTGAAAAGCACTATATCAAATGTAAGGATTATTATTATATTATAGAACTCTAGGTATCTGATATATCTGCAAATCTTCTCCGTCCCAAACCAGAGTTTTATTAGAACTTTTAGTTCTATTAGTTTTATTATTTTTTTCCCCTATTTGATGTAAAAACTCAGGGTTCTCCTTGCTCTTCCAATCGTTGCTCTCTCGTCTCCGGAAGATGCCGGCAAAATTCAGATTTTAACATCCGGAGAGCGTGAAGCGTGAGTTGAGGGGAACCTAGGAACAGGCCATTCAGCCACTCGAGCCTGTTCCCGCCATTTAATTAGATCCTGGCCCGATCAGTACCTCAACTAATTCTTTCAGTTTCCCTCTTTCTTCCCGTATCCCTTAATACCCTGACCCACCAAACATCTCTCAACCTCACTCTTGAATGTGCGGGTAGATCTACCTCCTTTTGGGGGAAGAGAATTCAGGAATTCTAGCAACTCTTTGAATGAAAAATTGCTTCCCGACTTCAATCTGAAATGGCCTGGTTCTAATTTTAAGACTATGTCCCCTAGACTAGGGTGTGTGTATGATTGTGTGTGTGTGTGTCTGTGCGTCAACACCGGACAACAGTTCCCACAACCAATACCCATGCGATGTGGCGATGTATTAGTCACCGCAGGCAGGAAGGAAGAGCTCTCTCTCTCTCTTTCCCTCTCTCTCTCTCTCACTCTCTCGTGACCTCGGGCAATGAAGGCACTGGATAATAACCGCATCCTGGACGTAATGTTTGTTTGGCTTTGAAACCCAGCAGTTGTGTGGTTTGCGCTGCTTTGCATCATGTGTGAGCTAGAGATTCATGGCTACAGGGCAATGGACGGCTGCATCAAGAGCCCTTTCTCTCCCCCTTGTCTCATCGCGTTAACGGCAATGTTTACAGAGAGAATGATCAATTTCGTTGAAAACACAGAGTTACTGACTCTCGGTGTTGTACCTCGGTGGTTTTCGGTTGGGGGGGGGGGGGGGGGGCGATAAATGGAGTCCTGAGGCTCAGCGGTTAGAGCACTCGCCTCGCGAGCAAGAGACCTGGGTTCGATTCCAGGCAGGTCAGTGCGGGGGGGGGGTGGGGGAGTCTTCAGCAGTCTCTACTGAAATGGCCCGGGGAATTGCTTTGCGATGTTTAAACGACGTGATCGAATGCAAGGATTATCATCATCATTATTAGTGTTAGAACTGCGGTCGGCTGCTTGACACACTAAATAACCGCGCGGAGATGAGGCGGGCGACGGGGGGGGGGAGGTTACCGGCTGAACGGGGCCTGAGGGGGATGTCACAGCCGAGCATGGCAGCCTTGAGCGAGATTCTCTGCCGCCAGGTCTGGGGGTTGATCCGTACGTAGCGTCCGACGAAACCCGGGAGGAAGTTGTTCCTGACTTGTCGCCGGCAATCCTGGTTCCCTTCGAAAATCTTCCAACGAAAATTAGAAGACAGATAAGCGTAGGATCGTAGACCCACGACTGCTTGTAAAGCTCCTTGCATTTGATGCAGCGCTATTTTTTCTAGACGTCTCAACGCGCCTCACGGAATATACTGTAAAGTGAATTGACTGTATATTTGTGGGCGAAACACGGCAGCCAATTGCGCACAGCAGCGTTTCCCCCACAAACAGCCGTGGATTGAAACGACCGATTTATTACTGTTTTTGAGGGATTATTATTAGGTGTGTGTGTGTGTGTGTGTGTGTGTGCAGAGTAAGGAAACTTGCCCAAGGTTTCACCCTGTCTAGAATTGAGCCCAGGTGTCCCTCTTTGGCGAGTTAGGCGAGTTAGGCGAGTTAGGCGAGTGCTCTAACCACTGAACTGCAGGACTCAGTGGTCGGAATTTGACTTGTGGGATAGCGCTGTGCGCAATTGGCTGCCGCGTTTCGCCCGCACACTTTACAGTATGTTCTGCGAAGCGCCATGAGACGTCGATAAGACGTGATAAGGCGCTATATCAAATGCAAGGATTATTATTACTCTCTTAAAAAAGATGCACCTTGTCTTCCTTGCCTCGTCTGCTCCTGTAGCTTCTCCAGTTCCTTCCGTCCCGACTGTAGGAAATCTTGTACGACTTCACAAAATAGTTGTAGGAATTGTTCCCGCTGCCAGTCGTCACGATCCCTGGCGGTAGAGAGCACACGGGGGTCTGACACTCAGGTATTTGACCTCCCGACGTATTTGACACGCCTCTCGTGTGTGAGAAGCTTTGCCCCCCTACACCACCTCCCCACCACCCACCAGAAGTTTGTTGGTTCAAACCCTGCCCCGAGTCGGGCCACTTGAACCCTCGCAGTTTCGAGGTCTCGGAGGAGATGTTAAACACGAATTCCCAGCCCCACCGACCGGGCTGAAAATCCCCCTGTTAAAATGTTGTCCCTCAGGGACTCAAATTCAAATGGTTTTGTCTTCCACGCTTTCATTTCAATACACACACTGTTCTGTTGTTTAATAATGCATTCTCTCCTCTCCTCCCTCCCTCCCTCCCTCCCTTCTTCTCCCCCCCTCCTCCCACCCCTCTCCTCCTCCCCGTTATTCCCCACCCCCCCGCCCACCACCACCCCACACACACGCGAAGATAGGAAATTCCTGGAAAATCTGTTCCCATAAGTGATGCTCTAAACATTGAGAAATGTGAACACGGACTCACACTATTGCAGCATGAAAATGACTAATGGGATGTGAGTGAGAATAGAGACCACTCAGCTCCATTCCAGTGTAAAGCTACCCACTCACACACACGTACACACACACACACACTGCCCTGTCATCAGCTAGTCAACAGCTGCATTTATAGCTAAAGCTAGGAGACTAACCCCCATCCCCACCCAGGGAAAGTACAGTGAAACTGTGGACTGTCGAGTTTAGTGGTTAGAGTACTCGCCTCGCAAGCGAGAAGACCCAGCCAGGACAAAATCTTAGGCTAGTTTCCTTACTCCACGCACACGCGCGTCTAATAATAATCCCTCCAAAAAAAACACACAATAATTAAAATTGGCCATTTTAATCAACGACTGTTTGTGGAGACGCTGCTGTGCGCAATCGGCTGCCACGTTTCGCCCACAAATATACGGTCAATTCACTTTACAGTATATTCTGTGAAGCGTTTTGAGATATCGATTGTGTTTATTATTATTGTGTTTTTTTGGACAGATTATTATTATGTGTGTGTGTGTGGAGTAAGGAAACTTGTCCAAGGTTTCGCCCTGACCTGCCTGGATTCGAACACAGGTCTCACGCTTGTGCTCTAACCACTGAACTACAGGAGCATCCGTGAAGCACGGTCAGTCAGAGAGAGAGCGACGAGTGTTGATGTTGCGTTTGAAGACTGAGACAATGGAGGCAAAGGGAGAGAGGAACCTGCTAAGTATTAAGGTGGGGTTGGAGAGGATGGGGTGTGCGAAAGACAAAGAGAACAAACCAGAGAGCGAGGCTTGGGAAAAGATCGCAGCAATAGGGAGGGAGGGAGGGAGGGAGGGAAGGACGATGGCGTGAAGGGATTCCCTAAAGGTTAGCACAAGGGATCGGATATGAAGCACGCTCCCAGTTGTGGAATCTCTTTGTGAGCTCGCAGCGAACTGTGAAGCATTGTAACCCTGGCTCAGTTCCTGACCTCGCACAGTGGAAAATACTGAGCAGCCATGCTAACCTCTCCCACAATCAGGCTGGGTCTGACCGAGAGAATGCCAAAGAGGTCCACATGACTTCTAAAGTACATCATGCCTGACTCCTGATTCACTTCCTGATTCACTTCCTATGTCTCGTCGCAATGATCTGGATTGGTGACGGAGTGGAGGGTTGGGGGGTGGGGGCCTGGGGAGAGGGATGGGGGAGTTGGGGGTGGGGAGAGAGATGGGGGAGTATGGGGAAGAATTGGAAATGGAGAGGAGGGGTGTGTAAGATCAAGATCGAGTCTATGTTCCGCGGAGGATCAACGAGCCGGCGTTACGACAACAAAATCTGATCATCTATTCGCAGGGAGGTGGGGGGGAGGGGGGGGTGGCCTCGAGTCCTCCAGCCTGTTACTGGTGGGAGTTGTTGTGTTTGCATTTCTGAATGGGCCAACCTACTGGAAACAGCAACTACAAAATGACGACTTGTTTGGCGCCTTTCACGTTGGGAGGATGTCCCAAGGCACTAGACAGTCATTGCTTCAGACCCGAGCTGGGGTCGGGAGGGTGGGGGAGGGTGGAGGGAAAGTGGGGGGGGGTGGGGGGGGGGGGGGGGGAGAGGGGGATTTGGGGTGACCGATGGGACCATCTCAGAGGAGGGATTTGAGGCAGGACTTGCTGCTGTTGTTGTTGAACGGCCAATGTAGTATTGGATTGAGACGGTGGGACTCAACTCAACTCACCCGTGACGTTCTTGCGTTCACCCAAGTCGATTTGGAGCCACTCTCTGCGAGTGGCTTTGCGAACTGTCCAGGCCGGAGAGTGGTCCTGGCCGCCGGGGAGAGCTCCGTCTAGAGACCAGTCAACCAGAGGTACGGCCCGGCCAGCCACCCCCCAGGACGAAGAGGCGTTGAGATTGACGGCTTCCAGAACCTCGTCGCAGCCTGCGGAGGAAACGGCCGAGAGAGAGAGGCCGAGACCGGATCACGGGGCTCGTTAGAAAAACGCCGATGGTGGAGCGGAGGCGGGAGGGTGCGGGGGGGGGGGGGGGGGGAGGGACGAGAGGGCTCGGACTAGCAGGAGCTCAGGGCCAGGTGAGAGGAGGCAGCGGGTGGAGGACAAACGGGTCAGAAAGGCCGGGTACGAGGGGATTTGTAGTCGAGCGAGAGGATCTTAATAATAATAATAATAATCCTTGTATTTGATACAGCGCTTTTCACTTCTTCTGGACGTCTCAAAACGCTTGACGGAAAATATAATGTAAAGTGAATTGACTGTATGTCTGTGGGCGAAACTCGGCAGCCGATTGCGCACAGCAGCGTGTCCCCCCCACAGACAGTCGTGGATTGAAAATGACCAATGTTTATGGGAGGAGGGATTATTATCAGGCGTGTGGGTGTGGAGTGAGAAAACTTGCCCACGGGTTCGCCCTGAATTGCCCGAAATCGAACCCAGGTCTCTCGCTTGTAAGGCAGTGTGTGCTCTAGCCCACTGAGCTACAGGAATCCACATCGATTTGTTCTTTGATCAGATTTCTTCATTCCAGTTGGTGTGTGTGTGTGGTTGGGGGAGGGAGGAGGGCGGTGGGTGGGTGAGGGTGGCGCGGGGAAGGAAGAAGGTTTTGTTTCGTGAACACCGTTCATTGAGTGCATCTGTCTGTTTGAGTCTACAAAGTCAACCGAGTGCTTTTGTCGCCGTTACCTTTGCTAAAGAGGATCCGTTTCTCTGAGAGAGCTCCCCTGCAAGACAAGCCAGCGCGGGAACAAGGTGAGCGACAAAAGAGGCCACAAGAATAACAACATTTTACATTTGGAATAATATTAACAATAATCCTTACATCTCACGTCTTAGAGGCGTCTCAAAGCGCGTCGCAGAATATACTGTAAAGCGAATTGACTGTGTATTGGTGGGCGAAACGCGGCAGCCAATTGCGCACAGCAGCGTCCTCGCAAACAGTCGTGGATTGAAGCGATCTTTTTTTGTTGTTATTATTATTATTAGGCGCGTGTGTGGAGTAAGGAAACATGCCCAAGGTTTCGCCCTAAACTGCCTGGAATTGAACCCAGGTCTATGGCTTGTAAGGCGAGTTGCTCTAAACCACTGAGCTACAGGACTCCATTGATTTAGATCCCCCCACCCAACCCCCTCGCGCTCGTGTAGGGTTTTGCGATCTCCTAATCAGACAGGACAGGACTCTCAAAGGTTAATTTCAGGACCGAGACACCAGGAAGTGTCGATAGAGTCAAACTTACATTTTGGTTGAGATGCCGTTGGCGAAAGCGGCTTCGTACATGGTCACGCCTTTGAGCAGCGTGAGCGAGACACGGCCTCCCACCCCGTCCGCAATCGCACCGGCGTGAAGGGCGGCCTTACACACGACTGACGTCTGAGGAGAGGGAATTAACACAGTGTGTTTGTGCGGGGGTTTGTCAGTGTGCAATGCGTGTTGTGTCAGTGAGTGTGTGCGTGTCAGTGAGTGGGTGTGTGGCAGTGTGTGTGTGGCAGTGTGTGTGTGGCTGTGTGTCAGTGTGTGTGTTTATCCATGAGTGTGTGTGTGTGTGTGTGTCAATGAGTGTGTCTGTCGGTATGTGTGTCTGCGTCTGTGTGTCTGCGAGTACGTGCGTGAGAGAGAAAAAAAGACAAGCGAAGGGTTGCAAACGGGAGATTTGAAGCAACTTTCTCAGAATAAAACCTTTCTCAGAGTAAACCCTGTACTCACATCGCGATACCCCAGCTGATTATTTCCCCAGATGTCCCCACTGACACCTCGACAGCCGGCCGGACAATACACTCTGGGAGACAGACACAAGTCATACAAGTTGTGCGAGTTACAGAGTACAGTTTATAGGAAATTTAACGGGACTTAACCAGACTGAGGCGATTTTTCAATTTATAATATTAATAATCCTTGCATTTGACATAGTGCTTTTCATGGCTTCTACACGTCTCAAAGCGCTTCACAGAATATACTGTAAAGTGAATTGACTGTGTATTTGTGGGTGAAATGCGGCAGCCGATTGCGCACAGCAGCGTCCCCCACAAACAGTCGTGGATTGAAAATGACCAATTTATTATTATTGTTTTTTTTTTGAGGGATTATTAATTAGGTGTGTGTGTGTGTGCGTGTGTGTGTGTGTAATGTTTGGCCCTGACCTGACCTGCCGGGAATCGAACCCGGGTCTCTCTCGCTGGTAAAGGCGAGCGCTCTAACCTCTGAGCTACAGGACTCCACAGATACACAGATCAGACTGAGGGATGGTTGTGTCATTGATGATTAGCGGCAACGTGAAAAGATGTGCAACAAAAAGAAAAACGTGGAGCTTTGCACGGCTGTTCAATCTAAAGGAACGAGCGTGCAAGGCACCAATATCACAGATGTTACTCACGTTAACTGTGGCTGGGAATAGTGAATGCCTTTATCCAGACAGGAAATCAAGTCTGTGCGGAGGAAATGATTTACGCTTTATTACCAATAATAATAACCTCAATAAAAATCTTTATTGGATTATCATTCTAATTGCGTTTGATAAATAGCGCTTTTCACGTCTCCCAGACTGTGTCTCAAAGCGCTTCACGGAGCACGCTGTACAGTGAAACGACTGTATATTTGCGGGGTCCCTGTTCACCGCGCCACAGTCACTCGGGACGGGGTTTTGGAGGCGGCCGCGCCAAACGAAGGCGGCTTGAGAATCGGGCTTGCGCCACGGCTGGTGCAGACCAAGTCAGGCTGTGACGCTGCTGTTGAGTGGGCGAGTTTGCAGGAAGCTGTGGAACTGTGGCTTGTTGCTGTTTGCAGACTGGACCACTTCCTGAGGGAGTTTCCTCAGTGTCACGGTCGGCCGGTGAGGGAAGAAGTGAACTCAAAGCTCCCAGCGAGGTTAGATTCCTCGGCCCCGGTGAGACTTGCTTTGGGCTCTCGGGAGTTAGAGGGTACCCAGCGAGCAGGACCTTGGACTCCCGCTCGCTCGGCAGAAATCCAGCACTCGCTCGCTCACCCTGTCGTCCCGTAGCTGAGTGGTTAGAGCACTCGCCTCGCAATCGAGAGAGACCTGGGTTCGATTCCAGGCAGGTCAGGGAGAAACCTCGGGCAAGTTTCCTTATTCTACACACTCACACACACACACACACACACACACACACACAAGCCCACACGTCTGATAATAATCCCTCAAAAAAAACAATAATTATTTGGTCACTCAAATAGTCCACGGCTGTGGGGGACGCTGTTGTGCGCAATCGGCTGCCGCGTTTCGCCCAGAAATATACGGTCAATTCACTTTACAGTATATTCTGTGAAGCGCTTTGAGACACAATCTAGAAGACGTGAAAAGGCTCTATATCAAATGCAAGGATTATTATTATGATTATTATTATTCTCATCGAGTCTGTTCTGGTGCTTCCATTGGAGCTCTCTACTCCAACCCCATTCCCAAACTCTCCCTCTTTCTCTCTCTCTCTCTCTCTCTCTCTCTCTCGCCCCCCCACCCCACCGCCCACCACAATCAGAGCGAGCGTGTGTGTGTGTGTGTGGAGGATGGTGGGAGTGGGGGGGGGGTGCGGGGGGGGGAGGGCGGCGAGTGATGGCGACTTGTACCTGGGTTGTTGTCCGTGGAGTACGAGAGCAGAAATCCTCTTCCCGAGATGTGGGTGACGCTTTGGAACTCCACCGTGGCCCGGCTGGAGTTGAGTCGGAGCTCTCTCGGGGCTGCGTTAAGCTTCCCGCAGTAAGTACCTGCCACCGAGTGAACGTACACACGTTGTGAGGGCTCGGGACGAGTCGAACGCTTGACAACGACGACGACGACAACTTCCATTTAAGTCACAGATGTCAGGCGGGGTAGGTACAGGCACCTTACCGACGTCTTACTGACATCTTACCGACAACAACTTAGATTTATATAGCGCCCTCCGCGCCGGACGGCGACTCAGAGAGCTTGACAATAATGAGCCGGGGGTTGGGGGGGGGGGGGGACAAGGTGGGGGGGAAGGGGGGGGGAGGGCAAAAGGTGACCGAAGGCGCAGTCGAAAAGAAAGGTCTTTATTCGAGACCTGAAACCAGGAAGAGAGTTTGGAGGAGGCGATGCAAGTCGAAGGGAGGGAGGGAGGGAGGGAGGGAGGGAGGGAGGGAGGGAGGGAGGGAGGGAGGGAGGGAGGGAGGGAGGGAGGGAGGGAGGGAGGGAGGGAGGGAGGGAGGGAGGGAGGGAGGGAGGGAGGGAGGGAGGGAGGGAGGGAGGGAGGGAGGGAGGGAGGGAGGGAGGGAGGGAGGGAGGGAGGGAGGGAGGGAGGGAGGGAGGGAGGGAGGGAGGGAGGGAGGGAGGGAGGGAGGGAGGGAGGGAGGGAGTTCGAGAGGCTCGGGGCGCAGTGGCTGAAGGCACGGCCGCCGATGATGGGGCGGAGGATTCGAGGGACACGGAGGAGGCCAGAACTGGAGGAGCGAAGGCAGACGGACGGCGTGATGGGCATCTTACCGGTAACGTGGCCGGTGGACGGGGAGAGGATCTGCAGTGAGCTGGAGGCGCAGAGCTCAGTGTACTCCAGGTCCAGGTCACCCAACCTCACGAGGATGTGGCTCCCGGGCGAGACCCGCAGCTCCCAGCGACACCGCGTGTGGTTGGGGTAGGTTCCCGGGTAGTTCTTGGAGGTCAGGGTCCCACTGTGGGCACCGAGGACCGTGTGCCCACAACCATCACCTGGGACAGACAGACAGGCAGGTAGGCAGGCGGGCGGACAGGCAGGAGGGAGGACAGGCAGGAGGGAGGACAGGCAGGAGGGAGGACAGGCAGGAGGGAGGACAGGCAGGAGGGAGGACAGGCAGGAGGGAGGACAGGCAGGAGGGGACACAAACGGAGAGGGGAGAACGGTCAGGATGATTGTCACCAGCTTTGAGTCCTCTCGGCCTTGCTCCACCACTCAGCCCTCCTGGCCTCTGGGTCAGGGAGTCGCGAGGTCGCAGCTTGTGTGCATTGTGTGCGTGCGCTAAAAGATACTTCTGGTAATATTTGGGTCACTTCAATCCACGGCTGTCTGTGGGGGGGGGAACGCCGCTCCGCGCTATTGGCTGCCGCTGCTTCGCCCGCAAATCGTACACTCCGTTCGCTCTACGGTACATCCTGGGAAACGCTTTGAGACGTCTCGAAGACGTGATAACGACAGAATACAGCAAAATGACACGTGTATAGTGCCTTTCACGTCAGGATGACGTCCTATATCAAATGCGAGGTTATTATTACACACGTGCCTGCGAGCGTGCGTGTGCGTGCGTGTGCGTGCGTGCGTGTGCGTGTGTGTGCGTGTGTTTCAGGTCGGGAGGACATCTCTCAGCACCTCATGGATTTACTGTAAAGTGCAGTGACTGTGTACGTCGTGTCTGGTGGACGAAGCTTTTTTTTCGCTGTCCTTCCAGAAAGCTGAGAATCCGTCACTGCCCCCACTGCCTTGCCCAGCCCCCTCTCCCACCATCCCCCAGCCCCCCCAGCCCCCCATCGTCCCAACCCCCACCACCCACACACTCGTTCCCATTTCCTAAAGACAGAACATCTTATCTCTGTCACGCAGAGTATCTGACGCTAACTGGGTTGGCATGTTATTTCAGATCTTCCTGTCAACAGCCCCCGCAGCGAGAGTGAATTAATCTCAGGACTGGCTGCAGACCACAGGACGTTTAGTTCAGATGCTTGAGTACTGTACTGTACGACTCCTTCATTTGCACTTTCAAACTAAGAAACCTCGGGGAGAGAATAAGCCTCGCAGTGATGCTAGCTTACCCACGCGCACGCAAACACACACACGTGCTTGCTCGCACACATGCGTGCACGCACACACGCACACACGCACGCACATGCATACCCACATACGCATGCACACACTCCCACGTCTCAAAGCGCTTCGCAGAATATATTGTAAAGTGAATTGACTGTATATTTGTGGGTGAAACGCGGCAGCCAATTGCGCACAGCGGCGTCCCCCACAAACAGCCGTGGATTGAAATGATCAATTTTATTATTTATTTTGAGGGATTATTATTAGGCGTGTGCGTGTGCGTGTGTGCGTGTGTGGAGTGAGGAAACTTTCCCAAGGTTTCGCCCTGACCTGCCTGGATTCGAACACAGGTCTCACGCTTGTAAGGGCGAGCGCGCTAACCACTGAGCTCCACACATTGCCTGTTCCTTGTAGATTTATCCCGAGTTACTGTCGGCCGTGCGGCGGTTAAACTCAGGAATTTCTCTGCTCTGACGCCCAGCGTCGGGGCTGACAGCTCCCACATAAGTCCTCGGAAACTGTTTCCAACAGTTCTCTGGCTGCACTGTTTAGCCGATGACAGACGAATGCAGAGCGCATTCCATCAGCCCGACTGGGAACAAAGGAAGAACTGGCGTTTTTATAGCCCCTTTAATCGCATCGAAATCACTCAAACAAAGGTTCACAGCTGATTAGCCCTGGGTAATCCTGCAATTTTGATGAGTTCCATCGTGGGCTGGCGTTCTGTGTTCATGGCGCTCGAAACTATACTACTGACAGACCTATCATGTTAATAATAACTCGCGCGTTTGACTTGATCAGGACCTTATTGAGAGCGCCGACGACAGCAAAAGCAAAGTTACACTTAGAAAGCGTCTTTCACGTCGGGAGGACGTTCCAAGACGCTGAACAGTCAGGGGTTGGGACCTGAGTATGGGGGGGGTGGGTGGGTGGGTGGGGGGGGGGGGGGGGGGGGGGGGGGGGAGGGAGGGAGGGGGGGGGGGTGGGGTAGGTGGGAAGGCGGCAGTAGGCACGATCGAAAAGGAAGGGTCTTGAGACCGGCCTTGAAGGAGGCGAGGGAGGGAGCGAGGCGAAGGGACTGTGGGGTGGAGTTACAGAGTGCGTGTGCGGGGGGGGGGGGGGGGGGGGGGGCATGGTGCAGGACAGAACCCGCTGAACGGAGGGGTGGGGGGGAGGAGAGATCTCAAAGCTCTTCACCGGCTAACACTGTAAAGTGTATTTTGCGGGTGAAACTCAGCGGCCAGTTTGCGCCCAGCCATGTCTCACAAACAGCCACGGAGGGAGTGACCAATTTTATTTGTGGGGGAAGGGGGGGGAATGATGGCCAGGATACGGGGGGAGAGAGAGAGAGGGAGTGACTGAAAGCGCATTCAAAGAGGGGGCCAGCGATCCCAGTGACTCCCGGCACGCAGACAGCGAGGCGGGGGGAGTGGGTGGGGGGGAGGGGGGGGGGGGTGGAGACGTATTTGCACAGTTGTATACAAGCCACCAGCTAATTGCACTGTTCCGTTTACATTACAGAGTCACAAACTCTGGGAACCGACGGACTGAGCTGGGCTGAGCAATGAGTTTGTGTTTAAGGAGCGCACAAATAGATGCCTTGGGAATGAGGTGGCAACTTGTGGAGGGGGTGGGTGGGGGGGTGGGAGGAAACATTGAGACTGTCTCCACCAGCCACATCTGTGCTCAGCCTCAGCGAATGGAATCCGGGTTTCGAAATACATCATTGTGGCTACTTTAAAAGAAAATATATTTCCTGTACTGTGTCTATATATATATATATATATATATCTATATACGTGTAGCTCAATGCACTCGCCTTACGAGAGACCTGCGAGACCTGTGGTTCACATTTAGGCACGTCAGGGCGAAACCGTGGGCAAGTTTCCTTACTCCACACACACACACACACACACACACACGCCTAATAATAATCCGTCCAAAAAAACACACAATAATAAAATTGGTCATTTCAATCCACGGCA